>SMLS01067561.1:0-12620 GCA_004785975.1 Popillia japonica
GCAACCAGAGCAATTACGGAACAACCAACAGCATGACGACGTATTAATCCGGATCTTACAGTGGAAAGAAGAAGGAAGAAGACCAGGCTGGCAGGAGGTTGCACCTGGTTCACGAACCTTGAAGTCATATTGGGCACAATGGGACTCCCTGGTTGTGGAAGATGGAGTATTAAAGCGCGTATTGGAGGAACAAGAAGGAGGACGTCAACGAACGCAGTTAATTGTTCCTCGGTGTCGAGTAGCAGATGTACTCAGAGAGCTCCATGACGGAACTGGAGGAGGGCATCTTGGCGGAAGGAAAACGCTGGAGAAGGTTCGTGAACGGTTCTATTGGGTGAACTGTAAAGAGTATGTAAAAGAATGGTGTAGGAAATGTAGTGTTTGCGCTGCCAGTAATGGACCAGCAAGGAAAAAGAGAGCGCCAATGCGTCAATATAATGTAGGTAGTCCATTTGAGCGCATTGCTATTGATGTAGCTGGTCCATTTCCCGAAACTACACTTACTTTACCAAATGGGTAGAAGCCTATGCGGTCCCTAACCAAGAAGCATCTACTATAGCGGATTTGCTTGTGAAAGAATGGGTCTGCCGATTTGGAGTTCCCCTGGAGCTACATTCCGACCAAGGGAGAAATTTCGAATCTGCCTTATTTCAAAATTTGTGCGAAACACTAAATATTCGCAAAACACGAACCACTACATTACACCCGCAGTCGGACGGAATGGTAGAGCGAATGAACCGAACGATAGACAGACATCTGTCAAAGGTAGTCTCTAACCACCAACGAGACTGGGATCGACACCTTCACTTATTTTTGTTGGCCTATCGTTCGGCCGTACAGGAAACCACAGGAGTAACTCCAGCGAGTGTAGTGTTCGGTCGCGAATTACGACTACCGTGCGACCTGATGTTCGGCTGCAAACCCGGAGAAAGCCTAGTCGGAGAAGACTACGTCAGCGACTTAAGACGCCGAATGGACAATATCCACGAACAAGTCCGGCGAAATATCCAAGATGCCAGTGACAGGATGAAGGAGACCTACGACGTAAGAGCAGAGAAAGGTGGTTACCAGCAAGGAGATTTGGTATGGCTTTACAACCCGCAGAGACGTCGAGGCCTATCACCGAAACTACAGAAATCATGGGAAGGCCCTTATCTGGTGATGAAAAGAATTAACGATGTCATCTATCGTATACGTAAGCAACCAAATGGTAAACCAAGAGTGGTGCATTTCAACCACCTAGCACCCTACGCTGGCAGTAACGACTCGGAAAGCCAGGACGCTCGGGCACGCAGGCTCCAAACGGAAGAGCTAACATTCGAAGAGTTCATGAGGAACTATCCTGAGAACAGCAAAGCAAGATTCGGGGTGACGACAGAGAAGCACTTGGACTTGTTTAGAATAACACCGGAATACTCCTTAGCTCATTGCGTAGCCCAGGATCTGAAAATGTCTAGAGGAATTGCGCGGATTTTTAAGGAAAAGTTTGGTGGCCAGAAAAAGCTATGCAAACAAGCACCTGAAGTGGGGAAAGCACTGAGGTTGGAAGATAGCAAGGTTCCGAACAAACGCTATGTGTACTACCTAGTTTCTAAACGAAGATCACACGATAAGACAACATACGAGACGTTATGGACTACTCTGCTGAACTTACGCAAGGACTTGCTGCAGAAGGATGTATTGAAGATTGCCATGCCCAGGATTGGTTGCGGTATGGACGGCTTAAACTGGAGGATCGTTCGGAACATGCTAGAAGTTCTATTCCAACATACTGGTATCCAAATTCTGGTGTGCGCGTATAATCCTCACAGCGACAGAGAAATCCAGAAGACGGTAGACTGCTACTTTTTCCTGTCGTCGCGTTGCCGCCGTGCTTCCGATTGCAAATACCGACACGACGCCTCAAAGCTTTCCGGGACACGTCCCGAGACGGAACGATTCTAAGGAGGGGGCAGTGTAGCAATCGTGGGATATTATTTAGATTGCGCGGCAACGAGGCAGCGCGCCAACTACGGACGAGGGTATTGACAAGCAGTTTTGACGTTGGCACGTAAAAATAAAATACGGAATAATACAAGTAAAATAAATTAGTTAGTTAAATTGGATCTGTTAGTAATTAGTATTAATGTGCGTGTTTATTAACGTTTATTATAAGCTTTAGAATTGAAAAAGACTATTATTTAAGAACCCAAGAACGCAACAATATGCTTGATATCTCAGCTCATAATGCCGTTATTCTATGAAGGAGTATATGTATATCCAAATTGGAACGCGAACAAGCTAACTAAAAGAAGAATATTTTTAGAAAAATGAAGAAAATCTAATACAAAACCACACAAGAAGGAAAACACACAGAGGAATCGCGAAATATTGTCCAAAGAATCCAAACCGTGGAGGTGTATCTTGTTTCGTTATAAATGTATAAAGAAAGACAATAAAACAAATGTAGTGTGTAATAATTGTCCTAAACATCATTGTAAAACTCACTGTACATACTTTTGCTGTTTCTAAAACATAAAAATAGCTTTTTATAACAATATTGCATTGTTATCCGTAATGTTTTTAAGAATAAGAATATTATTAGTTTTGCATTAAATAAATAAGTACCAGTAAGCTGTGCTATTTCTTTCCTTTTTTATGTTTTGGGTCATATTTACCCAAACGATAAAAGTGTATAGTAGATGTGAACAGAACAGCAGGGTTATAGAATAACGAAAAGATGTACTCCCGACTACCAACTTCAAAATGACATAAAATAAGAAATTTCTCTGTGTACAAACAATGTGAATTATAGAATACCACGTTACCTGTGAAAGCTTGCTACATAACCTTTGATGCCAATCAACATGGACAGGTTCTTCTGGTACAAATACGTAATCTGCTTCGCCAGCTAACGCAGCTACTAGTGCCAAATAACTGGAAATTAAAATTATGCATATGGCAAATAGTTTTGTCAGTTTTGTGTTTTAAGTTGATTCAAATTTAGAAATATAAGGGCAATGACGTTAAAGGAAACACAATAAAAATAGTGAGGCGTATATCATTATATTTCAAGAGAAGAATTGATGAACGTTATTAACGTTGTATTGAAAAGTTGCAGTGTAACTATTAATTAATTAATTAACCATTAACTAGTATAAAGAGAAAGATGTAAAATATGGAGTGTTGTACTAAACACTTTTCTCTTCAGCTTCAAACAGCTATAATCTATAGCCGTCAAACGGATGATTTTTACTTCTAAATAAACTCCATTGGCTAAACGATGTTACCGTCGCTATGTAATTATTAACCACGCCGGCAGTCAATATGTAATGATTTTCACGGACAACTAACATTTTATTATTCACTAAAATCTCGCAAATACACGATCGAAATGCGCCGACTCACTTCTTATAACCTTAGAGAGAATAAAATCGCAAGTAGATACAGTATTGACTAAAGTGGTTATTTGCATATTTATGTAGGAAGAACATTTCCATAATTGTGTATGAAATGTGCCATGTAAAGCAATTATAAGATTTGAAATGTTTAAGGCAAAATGTTAGAGTATCGTCTCTAGCGTGGGTAACACGGCAACGTTCCCTAAATTCAGATTACTACACTCGGCAGACAAAATTATTATCAGAATATTTTGTTTGGTTTATTTTAATAAACGTTGCACCATAACAAATGCAGGTACATTATCAATAGGCTGCATAGCAAACATGTACAACTAAATATTTATATGAAGAGTATCTAAGAAATTCGGTGAATGCTATGATATCTCAACTGAAGATTATATGTACGCGTGTCATGTAGTAGGAATTTCAACTAATAGCGAAGGGTGACTACATCATGCCGGTTGACGTAATATGTTCAGTGGCCCACACTTACCGTAGACTAATGTCTGCAACAAATACACATTTGTAAAGTATACCGTATAGTATATTAATTTGTAATATGTTATATACGGGCGACACCAATATCATATCGAGACAGAGTTGAAAAGGCTTTAAAATGATATCTTGTCTCGACAAACAAACGTAAATTATTTAGTTATTTTGATACAGCGATTATATTATTTTTTAATATAAATAGAATATAACCATTTTCATGCAAATACAAATTTACGCATCTTTCCACATTATCAAATATGTTCCAGAGCATTTCACACATAATATTGGCAGATTCTTCAATTATTCGGTTTCGCAAGCAGAAAGTGTGTGAACTAGTATTTTAATTATGTTGATCTTGACAGGAATCAAGGTTCACAACGTAAACTGACCAGACGATCGCCGAAATATTAAATAATTGTAGACTCTCTCACACGACTCTTGTGGCACGATCTTATTGAAAGTATCACTGTTGTAACTCGTCTTTGTGAAGTTGGTTTATGAAGAGTTCTAAGATGTTGATATCTCTTTACCTATGACATTGATGGTCTACCACCACTGCTCTTATGTGTTACACTTCCCGCTTCTCTGAACAATCGCACACAATTTCGGACGACAGCTTCCAAGAACACAAAAGCAGGAAATTCTTGTCAAATTCCACCAGGCAACTACAGTACTGTATCTCCATTCTCCATTTTTCAATATTTCATACAAAAATAAGATTCAATGATAAATCGCTTATGTAATAACCAAAATACCATGTTGAGCAAGTTTTAAATCGAAAAAATTTAACCTTTCAAAGTTTTTGTGTGGTTTTTTAATCGTGGTTACTCCTTATCTAAATAATTTTTGGTCATATAGTATACAGACATATTTCTACAAGTTTATTACACGCGTGCTTGTTTCATATGTCAACGATGTTAATAGAAATATCTTTATCACAGTTTTTTTTAATAATAGCGTCAGTGGTATAGTATATACACAATATAGTGCTGTAGTCGTCAAATCTATAATAATTTATATATATTGTATGTCTGTTTCTACCTTTCAAGAAGGCGTTTCTATCGTGTTTTCAACAAGTTTATGAATGTTGCCGAATACGTGTTGCATTTCAATGCTATTAGGCCAACAGCAATAATTTTATACGTTCAGTTTTCTTTTGTTGTTAGGTAACATTCACCAAAGTTTTCAAACACTTTCATATACATATTTCTTCAAGTAACTAAACTAATGGGCATAAATAATTATAAATATGTTAAACTATCGAATACAGCTGTTAGTAAGCAAACACGTCACATGTAAACTGTCAGATATAATTAAAACACATAATCCCTTGAACTCGAACCTGTTCCAGTTTCATGCACAGCCGTTTATCCCAATCCTCGTGAGGAGGAGATTCAGGAATAAAAACAAAATCAGCTTCAGTTGTGAGTGCAGCAACTAATGGTAAGTACCTATAATTGAATAAGTGGTTGATTGTATTAGCCTATTTTTAATAACATATCTCGTTTTTTTAAATATTCTGCGACTGTCAATAACATAAAGTTGCCTGGTATACTATATACGCATTTTTCTATATATGTACCTACATTTTTTTAATATAACAGGAACACGACAAAGTACGTACAAAAATATTTTCTGACAATTACTCTAGTATGCCACTAGAAAATTAATAAACCACAGACTTGAAGGCTGGGCACAAAATGTTTTGCAAAAAATAGTATCTAATTCTTTCATATTAAAGTGATCTCGGAATTTACTGTATCCATCAGTATAAGTACTATTGTATATTGAATTTTGAGATGTTATTTTTGTTGTTGTGCACTATACACTGTTTACAGGCTTCTTGTGTCAAACATGTACAAACTGTTAATGCGAGAGATGGAAAGTTCAGCGACAGGTTGATAAGCAAAACAAGGGCGACCCGAGGACAGTTTTTGCATACAGACCGCTATGCTGGACATGGCTGACAAGCTACTAGAAAGACTGCTCAAGACGCGGGAGGCTTGTTCAACAGACAAGAGGGGACATTCCACAATCGTCGGTAGTGAACACTTTCGAAGCTGATCAAGAGGGAAATCATTACTCGAGGCGCCTAATGATGCTGGTTACACTAGAAGTAAGGAACGCCTTCAACTCACAACAGATTCAGTTGTGTGTCTCTTTTAATTCCTAAATATATCGCTCCCATAAATTGTACTGCTACAACTCCTGTAGTTTTTCAAATTCACACATCATAATTATTTTACACGACATGATTCGGAAATCCTACACTCTACCAAACATGCTTGGACTTAAATTGTACTAATCAAATGTATGAATTTTACTCCGTTAATCAGCGTATCCTAATCAATTTTCAATTAGTTCGGTCGAATGTATACGATGCATTATGGATACATTTTATATTGTAAATCGTGAAAGTTTACTTGTGCAAGGCTATGATGTTCAGAACATTTTTTCGAATGATAAAAACAAACAATAAACGTTTGATATTATATGTGCAAATAATAAACTGAAACGATGTTCAAAAACTTGTTTGTTGATTTTTACTTCTAAATGTTCTGTAATTTGCTATGAACCAAATTGAAAAATAGTATTCTCCTACCTTATGCAATGATTTTCAATGCGTATCACATATACCAGGCGTTTCCATATTATTAACTCGTGTTTGTATGACAAATACGCATTGTTTTCTAATTTTTCAAATTCAACCGCTTGTATTAAAAAAAGTATTCACATCTTTGAGGTAAGATTTTTAAATGCAACCTATATGCGGGCAAGTAAAAGAAGCCAAATTGTTTAACATCTGAAATTCTTTTTATAACTTTCTATTTCTATGGCAAACTCGCCTAATAGTAACGCATAAAAATCTAATAACAGATTTGATAAAGTTAAAAAAAGTTGTAGACCAAATATTTTGAAATAATCAAGATTATACTTACCCACAATGTCTACCCATTACTTCCATTATAAATGTTCTTTGATGAGAATAAGCGGTATAAGCAATAGCATCTATTGCTTCAATTATTCTATGTAAAGCGCTATCTGTTCCAATTGTCATGTCAGTACCACAAAAATCATTATCTATTGATCCAACTAAACCAGCAATGTTCAGATGATTATATTTTTTCCGTTGATCTTGTGTTATTAAATTCTTGGTAAGCAGCTCATCTAATAAACTGCCCCAATTCCGCCTAAATTCATTAGCGCCGGTCAAGCTTCCATCGCCACCAATTACAACTATGTTAGTAATACCTTTATCGACTAGATTTTTTGCAGCTTTTAGTTGACCTTCTCTAGTTCTGGAAAAATATACAAAACAAATTAATGAATTTCAATTTTAATCTTACAGAATAAAATGTTATAAACTTAAAAAATACTTAAGATTAGTTGATTAATGCTGTTGGTAATACTATTGATTATATATTGTCAGTAAAAGAATGAGAGAATCGCCAAACCATAGATTTTTTTATGTAGGTATGTAATTTTTTGTTGTAAAGTTTATTAGTCATCATATTATTTGACAAATTAGAACTGATACATTATACAACTTTATTTTATGAACACAGCTTTTAGAGAACCAAAACAAAAACCTTAAAGATGTGGTAAATAAAGTAATTGAAAGTCTACCACGCAGACTGCCGCTATTTACAAATAACGGTAAAGTAACTCTTACAATGATTATAGAAAAAAACTTTATTCACAACTTACGTATACGTATCTCTTGTTTTAAAAAAAAATGCGTTTTTTTATTCATTGTACTAAAAAGATGATAGTGTTTTTAAAGTATATTTGCTGTAATAAGCTATTATCTAAAAATATATTTCGCTACTATTGAGTACCTACTACTTGAAATCTATAGGAGAATAACAATTAAATAACCTGTAACTATTCACAGCACTGATGTTTTTCTTTCGTATTTTGTGCTTATTTGAATCAGAAAACTACAATTGTTGTGTTGATGAACGTTAACATTAAACAAAGTATTTATATTTCTATTACCGAAATTTTGCATGTCTCCACTAAGATGTATACATGTATTAGGAATTAGTTGCTACTGTATTTTGTACTTATTTGTATCAGAAAACTACAATTGTTGTAGTGGTGAATGTTAACATTAAACAAAGTATTTATATTTCTTTTACCGAAAGTTTGCATGTCTCCACTAAGATGTATACATGTATTAGAAATTAGTTGCTACTGCTGGGAGGCTATTTTTGTTGTTTTTCTTATTTTATAGCATTTTGAGAATATTAATGTGCATATAAGCTACAATAATAAATATTAACACATTTGTTTTTTAAATGCAGTATTTTGTCATTTCTAAAATCTCTCTTTAAAAATTAAATAGTTTACCTAAAATCTGTACATCTTGCAGAACCAATAATGGTACCCCCCTTATGAATAATAGAACTCACTGAAGACCAGTTGGCTTCTTCTATATGCTCACCTCCATCCACCATACCTACATTGTTTTAATACGTAGAAAAATGATATAAAGATTTACATGGGGTAAGTTTACCTTGATATCCTTCTTTAATAAAATATACTTTGCATCCTAAATAAGTACCCATTCGAACAACAGACCTCACAGCTGCATTCATCCCCTAAAATTCAACAAAGAATTTGCTAATATTTTTTTTTATTTTGTTTAATTATAACCAACCTGTGAATCTCCTCCACTTGTAAATACTGCCAGGCCCTTTCCTCTGTAGGCTCCTCGTTCAACGAATTTGTGACCGGCTTTTTGCTCCATTTTTGTCTAGATTTTACAAATTTATATAAAATGTTTAAAACATTTTTGTTAAATAAAATTAAGATATACTTATTTTCAATTATCGTTACATATAGATAAGTATATTTAAGATAAATGGTCCCAAATAATCCTGAAATATGAAAAATTAATGTTAGATCGATTTACCTTAATATATGTTTTTTCTGCGGACAAAATACAAATCAGACAATCAAACAATTCAAGGTGACCCCGAAATCATTGACAATTGAAATACGAATACCAAATGAAGATAGTCACGTATTGAATTTATATGATTTACCTATATATTGTTCATATTAAGCCAGTATAGCAGATGATTTATAATTACAATCTCAATAATGTATTTGAAGAATAATCTGTTCTACTACTATAGCTAAATAATGGAAACACTGGCAGTTTACGCCTTTTTATAAGTTTAGGTATACCTAGTATAAGTGAGGAGTTAGTGTCATTCATAAATGTATTGATAGGGTAGCAAATGCTATAGATATGTCGATATACGCCAACACGTATAAAGACTTCCTTAAGTGAAATATAGATGCCACAAATAGCTGAAAATAGTATCGTAAGCCCAAACAAATGTTGGCTCTAAATAACATACACATAATAGATCTTAATGTAGAAGAAAGTAAATATAGTCTGTTTACGATAGCAAAATGGTTCCGGTCCCACAAACGATGTTGTGGCGGCATTCTCTTTCTCGTTGCCACTGATTCCAGTGTGAACTAGTACCCAGCATAGTACAACTCTCTTCTCCTTGCCTAGATTATATATAATTTCTCTAAGGATTCCCAGACTAATTTCGGTGTGATTGTGTTAGAACACAGCGCCATTATGGCTGCTTGACTGTCGCAGAAAATTGCAATGCGTTGCTTCCGATGGTTCCTATCAAGATTCACTTGAGCACATCTTTCAATAGCATTTTAATCTCTGCCTGGAAACGCTGGGGTAAGTTCCCATTGGCTCTGATTGTTAATATTTGATTCGTGGTCCGAATACTTATGCACCTGTCACCTGTTCCCTTATCAGTCTTGGAACCATCCGTATACTATTTAATAGTATTTGCCTTTAGAGAGTAGGTACATTGTTCTCCTTCCCATTCTCCCATGTTGCTTAGCTTTGTAAGAAAGTTCTTCTCAAAGCTATATTTCCTAACTATTTCGTCCTGACGTAGACTGAAGCGGCAGCTCTCTGGCATGGGAATCTAGGATTTGCATGCTGAATTTCAGTAGGCCTTAGAGAAGGTCTATTGAAGTGTTGTTGTCGAGTACTGCCTGATAGCAACACATTCACACAAAATGTGTTCTACCATCTCTATATCTTCTTGGCATAGACGACAGGTTTGATCCTCAGATTTGTCGACCTTGTGTAGATGGTATTTTAAGGTCGCATGACCTATCAACAATTCCGCCACTAGTTCGAGTTCTTTGCTGAAAGATTGGACCATCTTTGCTACCCAGGTAGCAGACTGACGTCACAAAAACGTCGATATCTAGTCACTGATTACGTCGATTGTACCAATGCTGCGACGTTTTGAAGACGCGAATAAGACATCATAATGTCACAGACCGTCGACGTCATTTCCGGACGTCGTATAAACGTAAGTTTCCGACGTCGTATAAACGTGAGTTTCGGACGTCGTACAAACGTCGTTTGCCATTTATGAATGACGTTGTGGTGACGTTCTTAATAACAGGTGCATATTGAACGTAGCACACAGTGCAATACGGGGTTACAGAGTTTTTAATGGTACAATTGGGAAATAAAAAGTTTGTAATATGTAGTTTTTTTGTGCCAATGTATTTACTACAAAAGATTCCGTAATGTTGTATTGGACTTTGTCATGTTCACTATGCGCTCGGACGAGAATCATTCTCTTTGGTGTGCAAATCTTTGCTATTGGCCACATAGGTATATAAGGTGGGCAAATCAAACAAAAATAATATGATGACTAATTTATTACACATATAGCTATGGCAAACCATCTTACCTTTAATATCTTGCCAATTATGGACTTACATTCGTATAATATAATATACAGTGAATGGATTAAAAGGAAAAGAAACATAAACTGTATTTTCGCAAGAAACTTCAAATGGTAATACCCATACATTTAGCTCTAACATTTTCAGTAACAAAACAATAAATTGTACTACTTTCAAGACAAAACAGAATACGAAAAGTAAGATTAACAACTGTACTCTTTGCAAAAGACATAGTTAAAAAGAATAAATCACCTACTCTTGGTTGCGATTTCGTTTTTTTCAACAATTACACAAAGCACACACTTTACACGATGGCAAACGATGAGAAACGGTAAAATAGCAGAATGCCTGGTTATCTTGAACACCCATCTAGAACTTGAACTGTCTAGAGGCATATGTTGGCGACGAACGCGGTTCGTATAGTTTTGGAACACTTTGGAAGCTTTCGTTTTGGCGATGAACTTATGTCACGTTGAACACGGTACGACGAACACTTGAACACAGGTTGAGAGGAGTGTTTAGAATCTGCGTTCGTTAATATTGAAGTTTCTCGATAAAATCCGTACCATACAGATGGCGTCAAGTCGAGTTTTTACATTCAGTTTGAGGTTATTGCAGGTTATTGTTCATATTATTGGTACTCAACTCATCATCATATTATCAATTATATATGTATATATTAAATATATTATAAAAACTATAAAATCATGGAAATGCCAATACCAAAGGATGCGTACGTTATCGATTTTAAAGAGGGTTGTTATATTGTTAAAACATTTTTAAGAAATCTTTATTTAAATAATGTGGCAACCATTCTTCATGCATTCTTCATAATAGTGCGTTTTTCATGAATAATGCTGAACAAGAAAACTTTTGCAGTTTTCACAAAATTTTCTCCAGCTTGATTCATATCGTCTTGCATTACAATGCTACAATTGTCCTCACCATATATTTCATTCGCAATTATATACTATGGTAAGATCTTTGGAATTAATTTTTGAATAAGTTCGGTAACTGTCAATAATTTTAATAACAAAAGCTTATAGGTTAGTTTTTTCAGTGAATGGTGCATAATTAGGAACACCACGTTTTCGCGCAAACTAACATGATGTCATCATTTCATTAACCGTGTTCAAAAATATTATGAACCGCGTTCGTCGCCAAAATACGCCTTAGAACCACGTTTTACGAGAATCAACGGGAATATGCCGGGAATTTGAGCGCGCTATTCAAAGGCTTAGGATATAAAATCATAAAATTACATACTTAGTAGGTAGGTACTTACATTTTTTTAAATTAAGTTATAGGTTTTTATAGGTATAAAGAAAATATGTATAAAGAAAACAAAGATAGGTACAAATTAGTCTGTATAATAAGATGGATATATGGTCGATTATTTTTCAATTTTAAATCAAATAGTCTGATTATAAATATTTATAAAAATAAATAGGTGATTTAGTGATGGGCCTAGTTAACATAGTTCATTCTGTTACGTACAACAAATAGCGTCGAATTCACGTCTTGTCGCCGTCAACTAAAGACGTATTTATTTAGTCATTAAAATGACGTTCATTTTGGGTCGATAATAGGTGTATGGACGTCGTCATCCGTTTTTCTCCAAATATTCACGTTATTTTCACGTCAGTCTGCTACCTGGGTAACTTATAGGCGATTTTGATAAACGTGTCTTCGTTTGCTTTTGTCTTGGAGTGTTCTGCCAGTTAGAGGCCTTCCTGTTGTCCTCCTATTTATTCATTGTTTTATTCAGGTGGCTCATTTGTAGACCACAACAGGGATTAGGTCCAATAAAATAACATCTTCGCTGCTACTTTGGCAATATTTTCTGCCTTTTCGTTCCCTTTAGTTCCTCGGTGGCTTGGAAACCATTGAAGAATAACGTGGTTTTTGTGTCCCAATTGTCTTAAATTGCAGACACATTCATGCAACGATTAGACTCGTATATGTAGGAACCGATAGCCTTTAACACCA
>SMLS01067563.1:0-41941 GCA_004785975.1 Popillia japonica
ATTAAACACCAAAAACGAAATAACCCGCTACAAAGCAAGATTAGTTGCGAAAGGATATAGTCAGCGCCCAGGAATTGAATTTGATGAAACATTTAGTCCTGTGGTCCTGGTAGATTTGAAACAATCCTACTATGTGTCGCTATTCAAAGAAACTGGTGTATTAAACAATTCGACGTTAAAACAGCCTTCTTAAATGGACGATTAGAAGAGCAAGTTTATATGAAACAGCCACCAGGATATGAAGATGGCACAAATCGAGTATGTAAATTAATTCGAAGTATATATGGATTGAAACAGGCATCGAAATGTTGGTATGAATGTTTAGTCACATATCTAAGAAACAGTGGCTTACGGGAGAGCAGTGCAGATCCTTGTATGTTTTTCATGAAGATTTAGTGCTGTTCTTTCATTTGGATGATAATGGGTGAAACCCCATTGATTGACGACTATATTGTAAAACTGCAGAAACGATTTGAAATAATAATTGGTGAAGTTGACTGCTATCTCGGCCTAAAAATTCGGAGATTTGATGACTGTATCACAGTCAATCAATGCGCTTATGCGAAGAGAATATTGATGGGATATGGGATGGCAGACTCAAATCCAATTTCATTACCAATAGAAGCCGGCTGGACACCCGGTGATTCACCAGCAGCAGCTGATTCTGATGCTAATCGCGAAATGATTGGTAGTCTAATGTATTTAATCGCAGCGACCAGACCAGATCTTGCTTATGCTGTCAACGTTGCTTCAAGAGCACAAGCAGCTCCAACCGAAGCTCACGTGAAATTGGTAACGAGGATTCTACAATACTTGAAGGGCATCATAAGTGATGGAATTCAATTCAAGAAGACACTATATACAACTATAGGTGCCTATAGTGATGATGATCATGCAGGTGACAAATTAACAAGACGTTCGACGAGCTGCATGTTAATGAAGTACTGTGAAGGGCCTGTAATGTAGAGAAGCAAACTTCAGAGATACGTTGCGCTTTTTTCAATGGAGGTGGAATATGTTGCTGCAAGTGAAGCGAGTAAGTCATTGGTGTGGTTAGATCGTCTTTTGAAAGAAATTGGTGCAATGGGTTACAGCTCAAGTCCAGTATTAGACAGGGTTAGTTAAAAGTATGGAGACGGCGATTTATTGTCGTTAATATTCATTATAGAGAATTATGTTCAATATAAAAGTTTGTTAGGATATTTTGATCTACATTTGAGAATATTTGATTTTTCTCTTCAATTGTTTTTTAGTTACGCCTGTCCGCGCAATTTTTTTAAACGGGAACTAGTAAATTTTACTCTACTATTCGATAGAGAATTTTTTTCTCTTTACAATAATATTTTTGTTTTTTTTAAATTCATTTTAATAACTTTTTCTCAAGAAAAATTAACCAAATTAATAGCAAAGTAAATTAAAGTAAGTGTTCAAATTGTCGTCCGTTAGTAATTTGACAATGACCCAATCGATTTACAAAACCCCGAACAGAGTTCTGTAAAAAATCTCGGGGAATTCCTTGTATCGTTCTGATAATTCGGATTTGTAAATCTTCGACGTTATTAGGCTTAGCTTTATAAACTTTGTTTTTTACGTATCTCCCAAAAAAAATCCAAAGGACTTAAATCTGGCGAACGGGCTGGCCATTCAATGGTTCCTCGTTTTCCAATCCATCTGTGGGGAAAAACGTTGTCCAGATATTGACGAACATTTACACCATAATGTTATGGGGCGCCATCTTGCTGGAAGCAGATACTGTCATTGGGCAGGTGTTCATTGTTTTCATGTGGATAGAGGTATTATTTCATTTTGCAATAACTGCAAATACAGAGCCGAAGTTAAATTGGCATTGATGAAAAAGGGACCGATAATATGACCGCCTAGAATGCCAAACCAAACATTAACCTTTTGGGGGTACTGCGTATGGTGCTCCAAAAACCAAGAGGGATTTTCCGGTGACCAGTATCTGCAGTTATGTCTGTTTACTTCATCGGTAAGGCAAAAAGTAGCTTCGTCAGAGAAAAGAATACTGTTGACAAAATTTTCATTATTATTGCAAATATTTAACATTTCTTCAGAAAATTGTAATCTCCTATCAAAATCATCTTCCGTTAACTCGTGTACAAGGTGTACCTTACAGGGTTTGTACTTTTCACTTTTTACAAATGACACGATCAATGACTGTAAAATATTGAAATTGGCCGCTAATTGATTGGTTGGTAAATGGGGATCAGCCAATAAAATATCCAGTTTGTTATCATCGCTTTTTGCTGTTCTAGGCCTACCACTCCTTGGCAAATCTTTAACGCTACCCGTTTGTTCAAAGCGTCTTAAAGTTTTACCAACACGGGATTTAGAATTTGGATTTCTATGCGTATCATTAAATAAATTACAAACGTCTTAGAAACTTCTGCGTCTATCTCCGTAACCCAACATCATAAGTATTTCAATTCGTTTATGTTCACTTAAACTCGCCATTGTTAATATTAACAGCAACAAATTGCTGAATTGAAATGAAATAAATTATTTCTGTCAAATATTTGACGTGCACAATAACCACTAATAAAATTATGTCGCTCAAGTTTGTTTATCGCTTCACTTCTGTCTATCTGCGATGTACTGAACATCTGTTAAACACTTGAACCGGCCTTTTCTTATAAAAAAGTTATTAAAATGAATTAAAAAAAACAAAAACATTATTGTAAAGAGAAAAAAATTCTCTATCGAATGGTAGAGTAAAATTTACTAGTTCCCATTTAAAAAAACTGCGCGAACAGGTGTAACTAAAAAACAATTGAAGAAAAAAAAATTCAAATATTCTCAAATGTAGATAAAAATATCCTAACAAACTTTTATATTGAACATAATTCTTTAAAATAAATATTAACGACAATAAATCGCCGTCTCATGCTTTTAACTAACCCTGTATATTGATAACCAGAGTGCTATTAAATATATAAAGAATCCAAGATTTCATGAACGTTGTAAACATATTGACACACAATACCGCTATATTAAAGAATTAGTTGGGGAGAATAAAATAATGATCGAATATATACCGGCAGAACAACAAGCAGCGGACATATTTACTAAGGGCCTATCAGCAAACAAATTATCAGTGATGAAATTTAAAATTGGGATGACGAAGGTTTAAAATATTAATATTGCGGGAGAGTGTTGAGGATTGTTCAATATTAATATTATTATTGAGTTGTAGTAGCCTTGTATGTATGTATATATCATAGGTGATCTTATTTATTATTTGGTTGTTATGAAGTTATGTGAAAAATATATTGCTGTCAAAACGTTCTTTCTAAAATATTAATAAACAACAAAAATTACAATAACTGTTGGAAATGACCCTCGTCTAATGCACAAGTTTATGCGCCTTGTCATGTTGTCCAATGCATTCTGCAACATTTTTTCATAATCCTTTGTTGTAATTCGCGTAACTTAAGCACCGGAGTTCTGGAAATCCTAATTTTAAGTACCTAAAGGAGCACATATACATAGTCCATAATACTCAAATCAGGCGACCTCGGAGAAAACTCTACTTGCGTATGCAAAGTTATGAGTCGATTATCAAAAATCTTACGAAGAAAGGCTATATTTTGCCTTGTTGTATGTGCTGTGATGCCGCCCTGTTGAAAATGACAGCTTTGAAGTTCATCTTCGTAAAGTTTTTCAATAAAGTAATTCAAAATGTTATTTCTGTACCTCTCTGAATTATCGGTGAAATTGAAATAAATCGGGCCAATTAATCTTCTACAAGAGCCTGCAATCCAAACACTCAATTTTTGAGGATGTAGATGAGATTCACAAACTACACTGCCTGTAATAGACGTTCATGGTCTATTGTTGGAATCACCCTGCTACAATAAAAAAAGATCAAGCATTGACTTCGCATCATGTGGTTTCGGGTTTAACCTAGAAAGCCTCATCAGCGAAGCTTAGCATGCAAGATCTGATTTCACAGTACTTTTGATCTTTACTTTCACAATACCCCACGGAATGCGCTGTATCAAGCCTCATGCTCTCTAGTGGCTAAAGGTCGGAAATAGTACATGCCGGGAGTATTACCGAACGACAGAGATCTCACAGCATATGCTTACCTACCTAGTGCAATTCGTGGATTGTAAGTCCCGGTAGATGGCTCGTGATCCGAAGCCAATGCTTGATCTTGTTTCATTGTACTCTCGTAACAGGGCGATTGCAACAGTAGACTATGAACGCCTATTATAGGCATTTTTTGTGTTTATTTTTTTGACATCTTTCGACGATATGGAGGAGATTCAACAAAAAAATACGGAGTATCAGTGTTCCACATTCGCATATTTGAGAATTTACATACCCCGAAAGATGAGACCATGATTTGTCCAAAAAAAATGTTAAATTAAAAAAAATTGCTACGATTTTGTGTGGTCGTGTTCCATATGATCACGAACATCAACAATTAATTCTTCAGTACAAATAGTTGGTCTACCAGCACGATTTTTTTGCGTTACTTATTCGGTTTCGCGAAATACATCAACACAATGTTCAAAGTACATGTAGAAATTTTGCTCTTATACTGCTAAATCTAGAAAATGCTCACGAAAGTTGTCCAAACACAAATGGTGACTGAGGACACTAGTTCGCAGTGCAATAACACCCTTAAATTAAATTTCTCTATATACACTGTTGAAAATAATTGATGAGCACATCTGTATAATCTGAACGCGTGAAGATACATCAATAATTTCTGTGGAGCATCAAGGTTTCTTATACACGACTCTATGCAGGGAGTTTGGACCCTTGCTATCGTCGCATGTTTTACTGAGCGGATCCGATAGGTGGAAAATGTCGTTACCATGGAGATCGAACGGGGTGGGAGAAAGCGGTCATTCTTCGTGCGGTGTGAAAGTTCAGTATGTAGTTGCATTTGGTGTATAATGGCGGATCCATTGCGCTACTTAAGCGAGTTTGAGCGAAGAATGTTTGTGGGGATGCACATGGCAGGTGTATTCTTCCATGACATCGCGCGCCGTTTCTAGCGATCGTTGCCGGCTGAGCAGCGGACATGACGAGAATGGACTGAGGTAGGACGTACGCGCCTCCAGCCGCAAGCGAGACAATCCTGTGCGACCACAACACGTGACCACCGCGCGTGGATTGAGAGCGCGCCGCCGCCGTGCGTTGCAGCGGCTTCCACTCACTCCCGTACCACACACTACCAGTGGGTCAATGCAAGGCATCGGCGGGTTCCCGGCGACCTGGTGAGTGTCTACTCGAGCAGTGTGTTCAACCACGCCATATCCAACGCCAGCAGGGCATTATGTTATGGGATGCTGCTACATACGGAGGACGTACACGTTTGCTGCATGTACAGCAGCAGATGACGGGTCGCGTATACGTAGATAAGGAAATACGGCTCGTTGCGCTTCCCTACGTTCGGCGGCGTGCACGTCTGCTGTACATGTACGACAACATTCGAAAGCACGTTGCCCGTGTACTACAGGCCTTTGTGGAAGGGAACAGTATACGAATTCTTCCATGGCGAGCTTTTTCCGGATATGAATGCGATCGAACATGTCTGGGATATGATCGGTCGGAGACGACAACGTTATCCGACTAA
The DNA here is from genome assembly GCA_004785975.1 of Popillia japonica. NCBI lineage: Eukaryota > Metazoa > Arthropoda > Insecta > Coleoptera > Scarabaeidae > Popillia > Popillia japonica. The sequence continues at coordinate 5,612 of SMLS01067563.1, forward strand.
CGTGGGGTACCTATGGAGGCCGTTGAGGCAGCATGGTTGGCCATCCCTCCCGCTGCCATACGACGACTTATTAACTCCGCGCCTCGTCGTATAGCGATGGTACGCGCAGTTCGAGGGGGATGCTCCAGCTATTGATACATTCCGTCCCAGCAGGGTTACGATGCTCTCCGCATGGCGGGAAGTTATACTTGTATGGAATAGTTTGAGCGGATTAATTTCAAGATATTTTCAAGCAAGTCTAATTAAGGTGTAAACTAAAATTACGAATTCAGATATAGTAATCGAATAATAAAATTAAATTTTATTATGCAAAAACCAATAAGTAATAATAATTTTATTAAACTAAAACTGGGTAAGTTGGTATGTTAATGAACGAAATTAATACTAGACGACGAAATATGCAGTGGACTTACGCAGTCTCAACATATTAATAAACAGTGTATGATATTGTTAGTCTTCTACGTAGAATAAGTAAAGCATTATTTTATTTACACGGCATAGAATATTAAAATTGCTGTAGTAATTTTTGCGATTTGATTAAAACGTTAGTGCTTACATTAATTACGACAAGTCGATTTCTTTCAAATAATTTATATATGTAGCTCAGCTAGTTCATTGCAGCATGTTTGCTTTTTAATAATAGAAGTATTGGCGCACACTTTGTATATTATCTTTCCACCATAGCGCATTTAGTGCGGAAAGTCTACGATAAAGACACAAACACTCAGCGGTAAACAAATATCTTTTCTTTCTACGGATATGTATATGTACACCTTCCGTCAGAATTAATGTCGTCGTCTACAGCGCAGTGTTTATCAAAACTGCTCACCGTTTGACCAAGTACGTCTTCGGTCGGCATCGGTTTCTGTAGGTAGGAGATTTATTGAGGTATTAGTATTTAAAACACCGGACAATTGTGTGGATCAGGTACGAGAATTGAAATTATGTGTTGAAAATGTACATTACATACATATACCGATATAAATATATAAAACGTTATCATACATGGGGTTACTTTAATTTGCAGATGTCAGTTTAAAATACTGTTAATACATAAAATTTAAATGCAACGGTGGAAAGCATCGTTTTTATTGCTTATAAAAACGATATACGTACCTACTATACGGTAGACGTACTATATAAAGAACAATTAATAATGAACACGGACATTTCTTAGAAAACTGCAGCTACACACTAAATTAGAAAGACTATTAGGACAAATATTTACTGGATCTCTTGGTACCGAAGTAGAACACTAGATGACAGCATTACTGTCGACACGCGTTGGCATTTATCCAAGTGTTTGGTGTCCTGTGGGTGATAGTGATCTAGTGTAAGACTATTAGGGTTACGAAATTTATTACACTTAGAATTAGACTCTACCATGCAGATATATGGATCATTATTCATCATTATTATTAGAGCTGAGGGATTGCTGCGGTATACCAGGATAGTATTCAGGTAAACGCACGAATAAAATGACCTTGTTTCGATCGGAGATGCATGCATGATTTTATTGCTTTACATGCATTCGCTATTTATCACTTAGGTATGTCAGTTATGTGTACTGTATATAAATAACACACTTACCTTATTTACGATTATTATTGCATAGCGCCAAGTGGATAAGGCTGGTAGTGAGTTTGTAGCATTAGATACGTTTCCATATTTGTAGCGCTGAGCGATGTACGCCGTGATGAATAAATGTTTTTATATTTTGAGAAAGACCGTTCGACATCTACGGATGTAACACACGCACAATATTTCTTCACGTCGTTATACAATGGACGCTTTCTTGGCTTGGGCACGTCCGTCATACTTATTAAATAGAGCTCAACGCAACACACGATCACATTGCCGGTTCACGACTAACTAAAGTGTTTCGCTGCATCGTGTTTATACGCAGGTGCATATGCACTACATACGATCCTGCCTTACCGCAAACATCCTCAGCCTAATTATTATTCGATTACATTAATTTTTTTAAATATTTTATAAATTAATAAATAATTTTTGTGTTTCTTTAACTTTTATTTTATTGTTGTCACCAAGTAAGCATGTCCCTTTAAATAAATAATATAATGAAACCAAATATTGTTATTATCTTCTTGCCAACAACAATTTTATGACAATGGTGAATAGTTATTGGTAAACGTTTTGAAAATCTAAACATCTAAACATTAATGTTATTAATAAACTATCCCAATAATTAATTTTTTTGAAGCTATATACAAGGTGTATATAAATTGTCGCAAAAGCTACCCGTAGCGACACAGTTTGTTCGAATTTGACACAGAATTCTTATGGTAAAATGTCGTATCATGCTTTATGCGTACTCGGGGACCACATGAAACTAGTATCCATTTGGCAACACTGTAGTTTCATACTACCGTAATAATAGATAGATTAGTTGTCAAAATTGACAAACGGGAATTACAAACGACAAATTGGATTACACAATTGATACATAGGGCAAAGCAATAAAAAACACTTTATTAAAACAAAGTTAGTAGTTTTGATTTTTCGAATGCATTTCTTGTAAGAAATTAGCATCACTATTACCTACGCATCTGTTCAAATTGATGTCCGTCCGTTTGTAAACACAGTTGCAATCTACGAGGTATTGTTTGTATTACTCGTTCTAGCCTTTCCGGTGTAATTTCTAATACTGCCGGATAAATGTCAAAATTTGACACTAATGATTTTGATTGAAACCAAATAAGAAAACATACACCTTGTCTTACAACGCTGCCAATTGTGTTTTTCAAGAGAGGATGCTAACAAAGAAATGTTGAAAATAGACTCTACCATAACAAAAAAAAAAATAGATAAATTAAGAATAAAAAGTTTTCTAAATTCAACATTGCAGCTGTCTGTACCGACAAATATCGAACACAAGCGCTTATTAAGAAACTAAAAAACCGAACTTCATGAACCTCGTGAAGACGTATGAAGAATGGCACAATATTTTACCATTGAGATTTACGATTTAGAAACGAACGAAGAATGTCGCTGCGTATAGCTTTTGCGACAATTTTTACACACGCTATATAGAAAATTTGCAAAGTAACTCTATTTTTCTCTATTCTCCCAACCTTTTTAAAGTAGGTTCCTTAATACACAAAATTTAACTATTTTGTTTCGTGTTCTTCCTCCAAACATGGGAGATTTAAAAATTCAAACCCAACTACATACTACAACGCATATCAACTACATTTTTTCAAATAGTTTGCTATGCAAAGAAAGTTATTAATACATCCTTATTTGTCATCTATACAATTACTCCAAGTACTTAATTACCTACTGTTAAGCGTAACTACGGCCTTGCCAATCACCTCCCTGCGAGAAAGCTATTTAAAGCATATTTAAATTTCGGTATATACATTTTCAAGAAATAATTTCAATTCTCCTACCTGATCTACACATTTGCCCCCGGTGTTTTAAATACTAATACCCCAATAAATCACATACCAACAGAAACCGATGCCGGCCGAACGCTTGCTTGGCCTGATGGTGAGTAGTTTTGATAAACACTGCGCTATAGACGACGACATTAATTCTGACGGAAAGTGTACATCAAGATCGGAACGTTTTAATATTCACTCCAAAACTCATTCATATTACTAGTGCTGTATGACATATTCTCTATAGTAAATAGTTTTTGCATACCTCCTGCATAACGACTTCGACTCGTGTCACTTTGACAATTAAACCATTCCAGCCCTACGGGCTGTCGTGATTTAAATGCTTGTCAAACTGACACTCGTCTTCGTCGCTATGCAACAAGCATTCGTGAAATTATCGATAAATTCAAAGCTCTTATGGTATTACTACAGAATAAAATTATTCGCGATTTTTTCAAAATTAATTAATATCTGTCGAATTTTAAACGATTTGCGGAAAAATAGTATGTTTGCCTCGTAGGAAAAGTCACATTCCTGGACTCTGTGTCAGCAATCTTCACAGTCGTCTAGATGCAGATGTTGCAGAAAGAATGGAACGGTCTCCCAAAAAATCTCTTCGCAGATTAGCCCAAGAAATAAACCTTCCATATGGAACTTGTCAAAAAAATTTAAAAGAAAATTTAAATCTTTATCCCTATAAGATTAACGTCGTTCAAGAGCTATTCCCTCGAGATTTTCCTGTCCGAATAGAATACTGTCAGTGGTTTTTGAATAATTTAAATAACAACAACACTTTGGATTTAACATTTTTTTCGGACGAAGCATGGTTTCACCTATCCGGCTATATAAACAAACAAAATATGTGTATTTGGTCTTCAGAGAATTCTCATGACTTTATTCAATCGCCTCTCCATCCGCAGAAAATTGGTGTTTGGCTAGCGGTTTCTCGAAGGCGTATATTTGGATCTGTGTTTTTTGAAGGAACGATAAATGCTGAGAGACATAGATATAATATACTTGAACCGTTTTTTTTTAATCTTCATGATGACGAACTTTTACATAGGTATTTCCAACAGGACAATGCAACAGCTCACAAAACAAGAGAAAGTGTGGCTCGAATTCGCGAGTTTTATAATAATCGAGTCATTGAATTTCCGCCTCGCAGTCCGGACTTAACGATTCTTGATTATTTCATTTATCCGTATCTGAAAAACACAGTTTACAAAAATAACCCACAAAATCTTGAAGAACTACAAGAGGCAATTTCTAATGCATGCAACGCTATAACTGTTCAGATGTTGGCAAATGCTTTTGAAAATATGAAACGGAGGGTTAACAGTTGCATTGCAACAGGGAGAAAACACTTTGAACACCTTTTGTAATTCACAATAAAACTAATTTATCTTGTAATGCTTTCATTTCCATTAAATTTAAATCGATTACACATAAGATTTAAGATTCACAAATGTCACAAAGTATAACATAAGCGCAAATTTCAATTAATCAATAATTGACATTCTGGACAACCTAATAAAAAAAATCCCGCCTGTTACAAGTTAGAATTTAAATGATCGCATAGTATTTACGTTGCTTATTGCTGGTGATGTTTGTTTACAACAAATTAATTTAAATTTTAGCCAATAGGATACTCACAACAGCTATTTCGACTGCTTCAACTGAAAAGAATGTCATTTAAATAAATAAAAGTAGAATATTATTATATACAGGGTGGCGCACCACATTCCCGTCGGTTTATATACGAGAAACGGTAAAGTATTTTAAAAATCTTTTTACTAAGGATTGTATAGGTTCATTAGGAACACATTTTAAAATTATTTTGAAATATACAGGATGATCCAAAAAAAGTTGTGTAAAATATTTTCCATAAAAATGGTAAAAATCTCCGAAAATACTGGAAATTAGTTGTACATTTTTGGTACCATGTTGAAGGTAATTTCACAAGGAATTTGCTGGCAATATCTAAAAATATAGTTTGCATTTAAAAAAATCGAATAAAAAAGGGTTGAATTTCGGCAAATGTACCGCGACATATTTAACAGCCTGTATCATTTTTACGGTACACCACTTTGAAACGGCATAAAGTGTTAGCCCCCCAAATTGATAACAAAAGAATAACGCTCAACACTACATCCGCTTACAATATAAACATTTTAAATCTCAAAAGCTGCAAATGTAAAAATTTTGACAAAATTTACAATATTGCCAAAACTAATGTCCGGAAGCCTACATAACCATATATCATTGCAAAGGTATTTTAGGTGGCTATCAAAATAATTACTAAAAAAAAATAGCAAACTATTTAATATAAAAAAGTAGAAGCCGGCTGCGCAAATTTGTAACACCCTGTATATTTGTAAATAATTTTAAAAAATGCGTAGTATAAAAGTATAAGTGCCAAGAAGTCACTGTAAATAATAAAGTGTCGAATACATTGCCTCTGCATACTGGCGTACCACAGGGCTCGATTTTAGGACCACTACTTTTTACACTCTACACATCAAAACTCCATACATGTTTGAAATATTGTAAATATCACCTTTATGCAGACGACACTCAAATTTACTATGCATTCGACCGAAGTGAGCTAACTTCTGCTAGTCAACGTATCAGTTCGGATCTTGACCGAATAGTAAATTTTTCTATCCAGCACAATTTGCGGATTAATGTTAACAAAACATCTGCGATTATTTTTGGGAGAAACCATGATGACTTGGTGACAAATAATCTTATAGTCAAAATCAACAATACTATTTTGCCTTTCTCTAGGTCTGTAAGAAACCTTGGGCTCCTGCTCGACTCTGACTTAAGATTTAAGGGTCACATAGGCACGTGTATTCGTAAGTCGTACACCAATTTAAAATATCTTTATTCCCATAGAAGTTGTCTTTCTATTGTGTCTAGGAAACAGTTAACTGATGCACTCGTTTTGTCACACTTCAACTATTGTGACGTTTTTTTGAAACTTGTCTCGATAGTATTACTGCGCAAAGGATACAAAAACTTCAAAACTGCTGTATACGCTTTATATACGGTCTAAAAAGACGTGAACATGTTTCACATAAACTAATAGAGCTAGACTGGCTTAACATGCGTTCCCGTCGCAGGTTGCATCAGTACTGTTTTTATCATAAAATCGTAACTACGAAGGTTCCATTATACAACGGCCTTCCAGCTCGTGTGAAAAGTTTCTCAGTTAATTCCTTCAAATACCAAGTAAGACACATGATTCTTGATTCAATTATTTAAATTATGATTTAATTTTTTTTTCTTTTTTCTCTGTTCCATCTGCTACATTGACTGTACGATGTGGATAAACTTTATGTTTATGTTTTATATGTATTAGCTGCATAGTTGTTTTTTTTTCTCTTTTTTTCTTTTGTTATATATATCGCGGCAGAAATGAAAAATAGACGTTGCACTCCATGTTTGCGTGCAGGTCGTCTGACTTTCTGCCGTTTACCGCAACGGATTACTGGAATGTCTTGTTTTTTTATTTTTTTTCTCTCCTTTTTTTGTTGCAATTATATTAACTTTCTGTAATCCTTTTCGTGTAATAAATGTATTATTATTATTATTATTATTATTAACTATATACGTACAGGAAATCTCACTTTCCTATCTCTAGTAGTTTTCATGCTAAATTCCGCCGACACACTAATGACGCACCCGGTATATAATATTATCGTAGGTAACGTATTTGTACTCTAAATTATACATACATACCCTAATCATACAAATTATTGATAGAGTATTAACATACTGATTTTACGATAAAAACATTCTTCAAATTGTTATTTCTGTTCTTTATGCTTTGATATATTCACGAGCTAGTCAGCTTTCTCAGACATTGTCTGCACAAAGTTTCAGAACATTTGTTATATGTATTTTACAAACATATTATGCGTTTCTCAACTTTCGTAACTGAGTAAATACTCATCATATTAAATTTTTACTCGGCACAAATAAAATAATAATTATTTTTTTGAACCTATGGTCGTCAGGAGCTAACTGGTTTTAAAACGGAAAATACGAGGTATTTAAATTGATTTTACAGTGTTTTGAGCGGAAAATATTGTTGTGTTGCTATAATATACTGTTATACATATTATATATAAATAAAACTATTTATTATTTATATACAGCCCGACAATTAACAAATTCCTCTTATTGAATCGCATAAATTATAACAACGTTTATAAGTTTATAATTTCAGCTGAATAATAAAAAGTATTTTGCTTATTCCTATAACAAACCGTAAAATCATCAACAACACCACCATTTATTGATTTTTCTAATTCGTCACGGTATGATGATGTACTCATTGTATGCCTTTTGTTTTTTGCGTGCTACTGTTGACGTGACAATGCGTGGATTTGGAGATGACTGTTAATATGTACTTGGAAATGACTGCTAATACGCATACATTAGCCAAACCGGAAGAGCTTTTCAACTATTTTATTTTATTTATTTAGAATACGGAACACAAACTGGTAACTAATACTACTACATAAAATATATGTATAGGTATTTAAATATCTAGTCTAATCTTTAATGTGATATTCGCTTATTTCGTTGACGCAATTCGAGCACAAAGCACACTCGCCATCATTTTGCTGGAAAGTCTATTTCCTAGAACACCATATTTTAACAAGTTCAAACAATTTGCAAATATGCATGATAATAATTGAAACATAAATTTTCACATAAACATCGCAAATTACACTATGGAATAAATTTACTTTTTTTTTCAATAATTATGAAATAAATTACCGACCTAATTTTAAAACAACAAGGCAATATTTACAAAATTGACAATCATTGGAATTTGAAGATGATACATATATAAAGAAAATTAAGTATAGGCTGTAACATAATAGAGTATTCAAAGCAATGTCATTTGGCAACTGAACCATGAAAATGGTCATGTAAATAAGAGAGTTAGATATTAAGGTGCTTTTGTGGGAGATATAATATAGTAAAATAATTAATCTATATAATAAAATGGCCAATGTTTATATTATCGAATTTTCAATAGAGAGCAAAAGTTATCACTTTATATGTAATTGTTACGTCAATATGTCTTGATTGCATCTTTAAAAATACTTTATTACTAATTACATTATTTTATAACATTGGCCAAAACAAGCAATTTGTTTGGAGTGTATATGAGATTGTAGCCTTCTAATTGAGACACATCGATTTGGTCTGTTTATTATTTATGATTTGTAACATTATTTGTAACATTTAAAGATATTATTATAAACATTTGAATATATGTTTTATTTTTGGATATAAACGGAACTACTACAGTACTACCTATTTATAAATATAATTTCAAATATGTATTTACGATTTATCAATAATTTCATTCTAGTAATCAGTCTGACGTTTTACGTACTTGTTGTTATAAAGCCAGATTACCAGATCTTATCGTTAGCAGTTTAGCCATTAAGTTGCTAATAAGAAATACGAAACCGTGCCAGATTCCACTATACACGTATGTAACAAGTACCAATCTGATGTATTTTAAAGAAACTGCTATCTAATACTTAAAACTAACATTATGTAAATTTACCTCAATGCCATTCTGAATTGGAAATACTTTTTCAAGGGTAGACATCGGATTGTTTGAATTAATATAAGGAAACTTAAACAATTGTAGTTAATATAGGGAGCATACAGAAAAGAACCACAATGTGTTTGCTGATATTATTTACGTAAATTACATAGATGGCCGTCTGCACGTCTTTTTTCAGCAAGAGAATGCACATTCCACATTAAGCAGGCGTTAATGTCTTGCCGTGGCCACCCCGTTCCCCGGATTTAAACCCCGTCGAACATGGGATATCATGGCGACGAGACTGTCCACTTTGCACCATCCTTCACAAATTTTAGCGCAGTTAATCAACGGAGTCCAAGTTGCTTGGAACGAGATGCCATAAGCCGATATCGATCATCTCATTTTGTCGATGCCTAGACGTGTACAGGAGTGTTCCCAGCTACAAGGTCGCCAAACACATTATTAATTCTTTTTTCGTGTTACATGCTAATAAATTTCTTGCAAATGTTATCCTTTGATTTCTGATGTAAAACTTACATCACATTGCCAAAAAATCATGTTCGACAAATGATTTCTTCTGGCTGTAACACTTCTAATGTCACTGAGTATATTAATTGCTCAACTAATAACCGCCTAATTTTAAATCATGGCAACACCATATTGCGACATATTCATAAATGCAGGTAATTGATACCAAATTCCCTTAATATAAAATGGTGCAAAAATGTTTCTAATAAGACGATCGAAACGCTATCTGCATTGCGATCGGATCATAAGTGACTAGTGTCCTCCTATTAACTCTTCAATAAGGTTTTCAAGAGAATAACAAAATGTGTAAAAAATGATGATGTGCATAACTACTTTCTTCACATGTTACGTAATAACAATAATAACTTACCTAATTACTGCTTATATGAGGAATCTTAAAAAAACTCAAATGAAAAGTATAGTTATATAATATTTTTGAAAATTGCCGACAACATTATAAGAAGAGCTGTTTATTTTTTACTATTATATTCAAATACAAATGGCAACAAATTTTTCCATTATGTTGTTGGAATTTACGTAACCCATGATAAACGTATTTTGCTACACTACAATTATCTTTGGAATGTCTCTTCGATAAGTACAAACGTTGCTAAATATATTGTTTTAGAAAAAGGAAGTATACCATTTAACTAAATGTTGCTTGATGTAATTGAATACTTTAGTCGCTTATATTTTTTATTAAATAATATTATTCCAACAATAGAATATAATCTTATATAAAAGAATTTTCTAAAAAAAAAAATATTTCGTTTTCCTATAAAGTATTATTTAAACGCAAAATAAATTCAATTTTCTGAAAGCAAATGCGACAAAATAATAAGTAGGATTTTCCTACATTATCTGCTAGTTCCGCAGTGCAATCTGCTAAGGAATTTGTCCATGTATAATTAAAAAAAACTTTGATACATATGCATTTCTTCACTAAAAGGTGCATAGAGTTACCATAATTCCGCTAATATTTGCTTAAATTAAAATGAATAGTGGAAACTATTATTTTACGTCAGCATTTTTCTTGATTTGTTATTAAACTACAGAATAATAACTGCTAATATTATAGAATTGATATGTAATAACTATTTTTTAATAATAAATCGATCTAGATTTGCTAATCTAGTGAGCTTAGCAGAATTGATTTATTATTATTTCAATCGATTAAATAGGAAAAACAAATGGGAACTACATAAGTACTTAATAACCATGTTTGCACTAATGAATACCACAATATTTAGCACTTACTCAAACAATAATTTTTCCTGTATCCAGTAATACGGGCGATAATCAATAACTCATGATATTACGTTATTATATGTAGATATGTATACTCTAGATATATCGTTATTCTACATGTTTGCATATGAGAAAGAACAAAATTGTAGGCTAGCTATAAAAAATATTAATTAATTGATATAAATATTGTGTTCATCTGAAAACATAATTTACTATCCATTTTTCTGTTATTTCTGTTTCAACTAGTATGAATGAGAACATAGAAATTACGTAATAAAATATTTTTCGGAATGAAAACCTAAATTGCTCGACAGTGAATGCGTTGTACAGAATGTTTTCATTTTCACAGATTGATTGTACAGGTACATTCCGGTAACTCCTTAACTCCTAACTTAAATGATATCGAAGGCTTCCACGGCCTGAGTCTCTATTATGAGGGTTTCCGGGTGTTGACCGTGTCATGGTTTAATGGTTAGTAAAATGTATACAGTACAAACAAAAATAAAATTCACAGATATACAATAAAAACACTCATCGTTTCGCCACTAATGTACGTGGCTTCTTCGGGAGCAAATGCGGTATCTGGGGAAGAAGCGGGGAGGGTACCAGAAGGCCACGACGTGTCAACTACAACTTTTGATTAATTCAGAACACATGTTCAGACGATGAATTACAGCCAAACTAAACAGACTCTGAAACAACAGGGAACTATAAAATCAGCCGTCACAGAAAATAGTATTGCCAATATAAATGCTTTGCTTTCAAAAAAAAAAAACGCACGTTACTTAATGCTTGATATTTTGTAACTGTAAATTACTAATTTAACTTCTTGGGCTGTAAACTAGATATAAGTATATTTTTGAAAGTAACAAGTAGTATTAATTCAACAGTTTTAATCATGTGCGATAAATTCTAAGCTTGTTTGTAAGGTACACATACGACTACATACTATCTATTTGTATACGGCAAACACAGAATCCAGATAACGTTTCCAAAAATTCTTTAATCCTTTAATTCTTTAAAGGACTACTACTGGTTTACAGATTGTATTTAGAGGATGTGTATCGATTAACATGTGTTTGCATGCAATTGCAATTAGATGAATTAGAGAAGATGCTAAAAATGTTATATAAGTAGACAGAACATTTATTTATATTTTATTATTAGTATAGGTTAATAGAATGAATCATTAAAAGTTAAGTAGCCATATAATTACTTAATAATTGTCCCGCTTAGAATAAAACGATTGTAGAAGGACTAGCAGTTTTTACGTAATAATGTTCGATTACTTCAGAATAATTTTAGGAAACTTACGATATACTATCAAGTTTCTTCTAGCAAAATTTATTTGATAAGGTGTTTATTTTTTTTTGTTTTTTTAAAGCTAACTTAAATAAATTTCAACGTTTTATTCATTTATTTAGCATCAGTTTTGTAAGAAAAAGGTTCAAAGGAGGAACACAAAACTACATTATGTTAGAAGGAAAGTAGTGCATATAAAGAAGAGCATTCGTGTAATTATTATTTACATAAGCATTGTAATTGTGATTGTCTAAGTTTAATGTTCAAGAGAAAGTTTGTTGAGATAAGTTATTGAAAGTAATATTCCGCAAAATAGAAAAGTTAGTCATAGTCTTCCCCTTAGAAACCTGCAGAGATTTTCGATACAAATCTATATCATTTGAAATGGGTTAATAATGAGACCCTGGAATAGAGAGCATTTAACGGTGATGATCTTACTGACGTCATATAGGAATATGTATGTTTTAAGTTTATTAGAATTTGTATTAACTCACGTTAGATCAGTTATTATACCTATTGTTAATGTTAATTCTACTACAATAATGGATTTCAATATTGTATAATATACGGTCTGATTGATTTATCTATGTTACAATACTTATTAATATCCAACTCCGGACGTTTTACGTTTAATCTGGAAATAAACTTAATTTATTTTTTATATTTTATTGTATGTATGTGCCTACTGCGTGTGTATAAATTGATTAAAAACCTTATTTCAACATTATTTTTTCTTATAGAATTTAAAAAATAATCTTATCACTAATAATTAGTTCAGTATGTCATACTTTTGATTACGTTGCAAGTAGAAGAAGATATTTTAAAACTCACAAACAGCATTTATATCAGCATACAGACACGTTCGTTTTTTGGTTGATGTTTTTGTTGTTATTGTAATAAATTACCTAAGCCCTTAAGTGTACATACCCTACACCTAAACGGTAGAAGGGTGAAAGATTATATATATATATATATATATATTTCACGAGTTTCCCAAAACAATGCACTTAAACAAAATTATTAAAATTATAGATATGTGTATGTTGTACATATGTACATATATCTGTCAATAAATGTACATACGTCTAGTATTCTTTTTAGCTAATCTAGAAATATTTACATCTGCGCCCCTCGATTTCGTCGCTCAAATTTTAAATTTTAAATAAAATGTTATAATCTAAATCTTCCCGAAAATGTTCTCCACGACCACACTATTCGATAAACAATACATTCTTAAGGCAACAAAATTTGAAACAGTTAATTTCTATTTCAAACCCGAACCAATCTGGACAAAGATTGATTACCTTCTTTGCTTGTTAAACTATTTTTTGGCAAAGGATTTTTGGATATCATAGTACTGACTGTATCAAAGTAACATTTGTCCAAATTTACTATTCTGTTACCTTTATCCGTTTTTACATAAAAACAGTGCTTCTGTCTGATACTCAACAATTTCATAATATTTTTGGCAAAGTTTTAAATTTGAAAAACGCTTTTGTGGTATTGTCAAAATTTTTCATGGTTATTTTAATGCGTGCAACATGTGTACCTGGTGGCCTTAAATAAGGTAAACTAAACTTTAATCTCCTCTTAGGCAAATCTATTTGATTTTTATTGAAAATCTCTGACGAACGGTTATAAACTACTGTTTCTTTCAAAGGTTCGTGTTTGATTTTAAATGGTTCTTTAGGATTTAAGAATTTCTTGCTCAATTGTTTTTAATCTCGTCTGAAGTTTCTTTTGAATAATTCCAAACATTTCCCTTTGAAAGGCACGCCATTCTTGACAAAGGAACTCATCTAAGTTTCAGTAATTCTAAGGGATAAATTATATGCTTCTAATTCTAAGAAACTACATCAGCATTCGCTTCATAGTCCGGCGGCACTGGGTTCAAACCCCCTTTGTGTCTGAATTACCATTGCAGAAAGATTTACCAAACAGGCTGTTAAGCCATAATCAAGGGAAAACTAACCTGTTTGAGTAAACCGAAGACAAGGTAGAAATAATACAATAGTCCCAGTGGCTCGCAATGTTAAGGATTAAAAAAGACCGTCCTATGTTGATAGAAATCAATCAATCAAAGAACTATATCTACTACTACTTACTTTGGGAATGGCAAATTACCTCTGATTGATTTCTAAAAGTCGTTGTGTTTTTAACATTTATAAATTTAAAAAACTTTGCGTTTACACTTATAAGAAATACAATACCAGCATTAATTAACGTAATTTTACTACTTACCTTATTGTAGCGGTTTAATTGTTTCGGTTGGAACACCATCTCTGTATCTGGACCTGAAACTGTGGCTTCTTGATGAAGGCCTGAAGCTAATAATGATGTTCTCCAACACCACACTCCATTTTCAAGAATATTCATCAAGAAGCGACAGTTCCAGTCACAGGTCTTATAGTATGAGGAATTACTTTTCTGAAAAAAGTGTTTATAACCGAGAAAATTTAGAGTTTGAACGCCATTGCGACTCCGATAATAGTAAACATTTTCTCTGGATTCGTTGATAATTTATTGATGCAAGTTATGGAAATCTTCAGAGCTAAATAACTGATGTGAGTTGCAAGAAGGCGATTTGGTTACGACCTCGCACCATCATATTTACATAGAATTAAATATTTAGATATACACTACTGGCCAGGAAAGTTCGGGCATCACGCATAATTTAGAAAATTGAATAAAACAATATTTCTCAGTGTAATTGGTGAAACGATGCAAATGCTAAACATAAGTTATACTAGATAGTTCGCAATCAAAATTTATCCACTGTTTACATATAATCTTTTTATAGCAAAATTTAAGGATAAGAATACATATTGTGTAGAATTTCAGTACCGACAATGCACCATAAAAGAGGGGCTAGAAATCAAACTTATACCCTATGCATCAAGTAATTGGAATTTACCTGAATTATATTCCTCATTCTTGCATATGTTGATTTAATTGCACTGTGTTAGAACAGTTGTAGACGTGTTAGTATAAAGATCGTTGCTTGCTTAAAAAAGAGTTCTTTTGGATTTGTAAAAGTTATTGTTTTGTTGAAAAAATGCCTCGCGAAAAACAAGTGAGTGCTGGAAAACGTGCATCCGTCGTAATTTTACACGGGAAAGGTTATTCGGGGCGTATAATTGTACAAAAAATAAAAATAGCCAAATCGACAGTTGATGATGGTATCAGTGTACAGGCACCTACTAAGACCGTGAACATCCGGACCCATCTATACAAACGTCAAAACTTGAAGATAGACATATCGCATTAATTAGTAGAAGAAATTGTCGCTTAACAGCACCTGAAATTGCAACAGAGACTGGTTGCAAAAGGTATCCGTTAGTACTGTTCAGCGACGTTAATTTACATGGATGAATAGTCACGCAAAAACCTCCCTTACGACAAGGTAATAAGAAAAAACGCTTACAATGAGCGAAATCACATAAAAACTGGACGGTGGAAGATTTTTAAAAAGTTTTATGGAGTGATAAATCCAAATTTGAAATTTTCGGTAATAGACGACTGTTTGTCAGAAGTTCTGCCGACGAAAGAATGTTGTCCGAGTATAGCTACGATGAAACATAGAGAAGGCTCGTTCATAGTTTTGGGGTGTTTTTCATATCCATTTAGTTAAAATTGATGGAATAGGTAATGACAAAAGAAGAATACAGATGCATACTGGAAATACAATATTTGGAAACTTTCTTGAAGAAGCTAATCAGTAAAACGTCAAGTGAGGAATTTCTACGCCACACCATTCCAAAGTCGTCAACAAATGTATGTAGTAAACAGCAGTCGTGAAAACATACATTCAACTTAAGTGATTTTGTTACGTCATGATTTTCTTTCTAAATTATTTCTTCTATATGTTTATTGTTTTTGAAAGTAAATCGGAAGAATAATTCAGTAGAATAACGTAAATGCAACGAACAATACAAAAACATCTGTATGCAGTACACATCTCATGGGAATTCGATACGCGGTTGCCAAATTGTCCAATCAGCTGTACTTTATTATTTCCGGTTAATTATTAGACACTTCAGACGATCAAATCATAATCTTCATTTACATTTCATTACTACTAAAACCACCTAAACCGTAAATAATAATGGACGTTTTCGAGTATAGGTACATTGGTTTTAACCAATTAATTTTTTATTGCGTTCGATCTGATCTGATGGTTCCAACCTGGTTAAATAGATTTTAACCGGAGTTAGAACATGAGTATTAAACTTTCTCAATAGTATATACAGGGTTTCCACGGCCGAGTGGAACATAGGGAAAATACATAAAATCGGTTTTCGGGGAATATTATCTCCACAATATTCTACTTCATCCAACCTACTTCATCCAAATTTAAGTACCGCATATTATAACTGGGCTATTTCCACAATCATAGTACAAAGAAAGTCATTTTAATAAAACCAGAGAATTATTATTTTTAAATCTATTGCGCGTGGATTCCTAATAAGACTCTTAACATGTAAGATATTACAAGTGGCCATTTTCTGGCCAAAATTGTGTGCTAATAACTCGCCAAAAGCGTTTCTTAAAAACTAGTTTACTTGATTGAAGGTATGCAGAGGTGCACCATCCTGATGTTTTCAATGTTGTGTTCTTGCAACAACGGTTTTGCATAATCAAGAAGGATATTCAAATAACGCTGGTCGGTTACTGTAACTGTGCTTGTTCTTCCATTCACAATTTGTTCAAAAAAATACCGGCCTAGGATAAAACATAAAACCTGCACCAGGCGGGTACTTTTAAAACGTTGTTGAATATTCACTTGTGGGATATTTATTGACCAAATTTGACAATTGTGCGTATTCACACCGCCTTTACATTCAAAATATGTTCCATCACTACGCGTCATTTCCGCTATTATTTGTAAGGCGACATTATTTTTAACAGGTTGTTGTAGGTCAAACACAACCTGCATCTTATATGAATACATTTTAAGTTGCCTGCTAAAAATTCGTCATACAGTTCTCTCACTTAATGCCAAACGTCTAGTTATTTTATTAACAGTAGATGTTCCATATTCGTTTTCAGGTGTTAAGTCTTGCGTTTCTTGTAAAAATTCCGCAAGTTCAATATCAGTGATGACAGAACCGGTTTCTTTCATTCCATCTAGTTCTATGATGGTTGCCTCTAATTTAGCTATGAGTTTTTGAACAGCGTTCATGGGGCAGCACTTAAACCATGTAATGTATGAAATCGACTTAAACCTGCTGTAAAACTCCGTCCACATAATAGTATTGAACAAGTCCAATACGATTTTGTAGAGACAAAACCGTTTCGTTTCTTTCAAAATATAAATCCTGTTCTAGCACGAAAAAATAACGGTGTAATATGACACATAATATAGAACGTTATAACAGGCAACTGTTTGTAAATGAGTTTGTTGCTATGACGACCAAAATATGTCAAATGAGTCCCAGTATCCATGTGGTCGGGTGCTACTGCTATTATTGCAATATTATAAATATTAACGAAAATATTAATTATTTAAATTACCACTTACTTCAAAAAAATCCTATACACATTTCTAATGTAATAATAAAGGCAAATAAAAAGTAACTACATACTTGTATTCTTATGTTTATTACTTTTATCATTGCAAAATCTGTAGGTGTTGCTTTGCGTCGAAAAGTAGTGTAGATATACATATACACTAGGGTGACAGAGTAAAATAGACACCTACTAATGAAAACAAAAAAAATATTCTACCTATATACATAAAATATTTTGAAATTACTAAACGTACTTAATAGTTAGTCGATCCACCTTTACTGGCGTAAAGAGTTGCAATTCTACGGGGTATGGAATCTATTAAATTATTAATGGTCTCTTCAGGTATATTTAGCCATTCCTCTGTAACAGTAGCTACAAGTTCATCTTTATTACTAGGTGTCCGGCGTCGTTTTGCCATATTTTGTTGAAGTATGTGCCACACATTTTCAATTGGGTTCATGTCCGGTAATTGCCCTGGCCATGGAAAAATTCGAATCCTCTACTCATTCTTGCACGCGGTTGTCGTTCTTGCTTCGTTAAGATCTATCGAACCTTGTAAGCGTGGAATAGTTGTGACAATACTAAACTCTGAACTAATCCCTTCTACACATTAGCCAATATCCTAATGTCAATAGACCTTCATTACTTAATTCTTAGAATTTGGATATTTATGTACGTAGCCATAAATATTTACCTGGTATCTATTTTACTCTGTCACCCTAGTGTACATGAATCTTTCAATACAATCACAAGTTTTAACTAGATTTAGCTTTCATTGTTCTTACATTACAGGTACTTCATTTCTTTTTACAAACTACAAACAAAAGAAATATATGTATGCATGTTAAATATTTTACATATGTACTGAATAATTTATTTTATAAAGTGTTATAATATATGTATATTCTAGGCTTCTCTCAAGCTTAAAGATACATATTAGCTTTGGCTCTAATTGAGCAGAAGATATAGATTACACCGATTTCTACTAATATATCAAAAAACTACAACGAAGACGATTTTAGTTGTCGAGCTTGAGATATCCGGTGTAGGTCCTTTTTAAAACATCGCAATCCAAATTGGTGAGGTAGAAACTTGGAAAGGTTTTTGAGCGTTAGTTGGCAAGCGTTAGTTAAAAAGAGATTTTTCGAATTTTCATTCTTAACACGGAAACAATATTTTTATGGCCAAACTTATTTCAAACTTGGCATACCTAAATGATCTTTGATGCAATAATGAAACAATATTGTAAAGAGATGGAAGTATTGTAATACAAAATGAAATTTTATACTATACTTATAATATTGGTAAGTATAACCTATTTGCAGAATTTGTTCATTTGTACACAAACAATATACGCAAGAACAAATAAATTCTATTAGATAAATAACAATAAAAAAATTACAAATATTTTAATCGGGGTGAGCAAAATCGCTCTTGGCTGAGCTACTATGAAATAAAAATTCAATTTGAAAATCTTGCTCTGATGTTTTGAGCGAATTCAATCAACAGAATTTGGGAGGAATGCTTTTTACTGTATAATGTTTTATAAACTGATATTACATGAAAAAATGTTTAGGATATTAAAACACTTTAACACATATTATTGTTGCTTATTCCGTATATTATTGAAGTTTGTAAATCAAGTTTTTTTAATAATATTACCTAAAACTCTGTATGTATTTGTAGGGCAGGTAATATTATCGGAAAAATACGTAGGTAAGTACTAACACAAACGATTAAAAGAGATTAGAAAATAGTAATGGTAAAATAATAGCAATGTATACATCATCTGCATGTAATATATGTATCTGTAATGGGTCAATTAGTCTATAATAAGTTAAAGTACTAAAACTAAAAGGAAATACAAATTACGTAATTAACATCTATGTATATGACGTAAGTACTTCTCTGTATGAATGAAATCATGGTAATTTATCCAGTTCTTGTGCTTTCAGGAATCTATGTATGTGTGTACTAGCACATTTTATGATAATTTTCTCCCACTACCATTTCCCTTTGAAATAAATTCATCAAACGAATGGAATGTTAAGTATTTATTTGGTATCCCATTTAGGTAGTTATATCTTAGTGGTTGCTGTGGTTAGTTATCAAGTTATCATCGGCAAAGATTAATTTTTCGTGTAGAAGGTAAGTTACTAGTACTATCTGTTAGTATTTCAACTTGAAATACAGTAACTAGACTTTAATGTTTACACATATTAAGTGATTAGATAGATTGCATTTATATATTTTGCAGTGCAAACAATTCGGAATGATCCTAGGCTTGTCTAAGAATGTGATAGGCGAAATCAAACTAAAATAGTAATATAGTAATTATTTTAAATATTATAAAATATATATTTAAAAATTGTTATATTGCATCAAGTTATGTAATAGGTAATATGGATAAAATGGAATACATATATAAAAAATCTGACAAAATAAGCATTACATGAGCGGTTAGTAGATGCTGCTGCAATTTGCTGAAGTGGTTTAATTAATAGCTTAACGTTCTCAATAACTTTTCGATTATAACAATTTGCAACAATTATATTTACATCTGAAATCAAACATTTTTAACCAACCAAATAAATGTTTTGTCTAGCTATGTTCAGAATATATACCTACATATAACGTTTCATAAATCAAAAACAAAAAGGTTGAATACCTATATAGGTACAATTAAAATAAGTTTTACGAGTTTCTTTCTATGGTATAGTAGAACAACAGTGCCCATATATTTTAAGCGTATACTAACGTAGCATTGTTTACATTTTACAAACGTAAAAATTTATAGCTAGCATCTGTATTAAATGTTTAATAGCTGTACTTTTACAATGGTCGGTACTTTAATCTTCAACGTTATTTGGCAAGACATGATGAATTACTTTTTATTAGGTAATAAAAAGCATTGGCCAGAACTGATGAATGTCAAACGAATTGGTTACATTTACATATTAAAGCAAGCAACAATAATTAATTCAAAGAAAAGGATATATTTAAAAATATTATTAAAATTTCAAATTTTTAAACAGTTGTGTTAAATAAATACCTGTATCATGTCGTGGCGACTATTATAATCTGCGACGTATACTTGTGCACTTAATGTAAAAAATACGAATACATTTAAAACATTTAGTACTCTTAACATTGCAAGTATTCTTTGAGTTAAATCTAAGGTCAAAATATTTTAGAATTATTTTCTGAGAAATTTTCAACAATCAATCGTAAATAATTTTCTTTTACGTAATAAACTGGTCAAAACATGAATTGTTAAATTGTGTAAAAAGCAACTTTGATATCTTATTCTAAACTTTTAAATCGCAGTAACAAAAAATATGGTAGAAACAAAGAGTAGTTGTTACTCAAAATGCTGATTTCCTTCTCATGATATGATAAAAGGAAGTGTATTATATTCATTATCTACCATGCCTTTAAAATATTCGTGATAAAAAAATACTATTTAGCACCTACTATCGTACAACACTTTCCAATGAAATTGAAATTAAATTATTAAAAGAGGAATTCGTATTTTGGACTACTGAATATTGCAAAAGTATAATAAATTTGAATCCGTAAAAACAGTGAAACTGTCCTCAACAGTAGTCCGTTTTTAGTTTGTTCATCTTCACTAAAAAAGATCAAATAAAAAATATATTTTAAATATTTAAATCATTTGATTTTAATATTCTTTAGTTATCGTTATCAAACAGTGCAGCTATACTTAGATAAATGAATGAGCACACCGGAAAAAAGAGCCTGAAAAATCTGCACATATATTATAATAAAATACCGTTTTACCGCTAGGGTGTAGGTTTAAGATACACAACTTTAAGTAAATTAGTTCTTTATAAACTTCTTTCGTTCCTTTCCATCACATGCTAACTGTTTTGCTTCCGTCCAGGTTTTTTCTCTTTTCCTTAAAATTTTTCTTTTTGTATCGTCCCACGTCATCTTAGGCCTCCTACGTTTTCTCTTGTCCGGTGTTCTGCTTCTCCACACTTGACCCTCCTGAGGTATTTTATTTCTACCGCTCTAACTTTACCCTTTCTTTAACGTTTCGCGGCCGTACGGTAGTAGTGTTTTGTATATGCGTTATGGTTATAGATCTTGATTTTAGTTCGCCTCGATATTTATTTTTTTAATAATCCTCTATTTACTGGATGGTAAAATCTATTAGTTTTTTCCACTCTGTTATTTATTTCCAATTCGTGATTCCCTGTACTGTCCAGGGTATTCAAAACTCCTAACTTGGTCAATTTCTTCTATATTTATTCTAATGTTTATGTTTGTATTTCCTTCTGATGTTACCATGACCTTGGTTTTCGCTATGTTCCTTTTCATCGCATTTTCAATTGGTACTTCATTCCATATATTCAAGGCTGCAGATCTGCTTCATTTTCTGTTATAATGGCTATGTCATCGGCACTGCGAAATAGCGACTCTTTTTAAATTTCTCTATTCGACATATAGAAGTCTGATTCTTTTTTCAGTTATCTTAATTATTTCGTTGATAGAAAATATTTTAAATATTTAAGTCGTCTGATTTTGATATTCTTTAGTTATCAAACTATGCAGCTATACCTACTTAGTTAAATGAATGAGCACACCGGAAAAAGATCCTGAAAAATCTGCACGAAACGTGACATAATATATTTATTATATAAATGACTTCATATTTGTTCTATCTCCTTCTGATTACTTGTTTGTCAATATAGAATGTAGCATAACATATTTAACGATAACTTATCCCCACCTGTTTTGTTATAGCTGTGTTATGCGATCCTGGAGTTGATTATTCTTGTAAAGCTCGTTCAGTTAGTTGGTTATTGGTTAGCAAGTGTACAAAGCTCGACGTATCCCGCAAGTACTATGTAAGTATATTCAAATTAATGTTACACATAGTTTTTGTAATAATAGAATGATTGTAATTGCACTAACAAAAAATAAAATTATTGTCATTATTTTTTTTAATGTGAATTTAAACTAATTGTATTACTGTACGTGACCTCTATGGTTGCTAGACATGCAATAATATAAATGTTAGGTATAAAATATAAATTATATCAAGTAATGTAATCATATAAAATATGTATATAGATATCTATGTTTTACCTTTTATGTGTAAAGTTAGTTACACGATACCAGGAAGAATCTAAAATAACATCACATTTGTTTGAATTTCAAAGTACAGAACACCTTAAAGAGTTGTGACTCTATTTTGTAATCGTATCATTATACGCTACTTCTTTTTAACGTGTTCGTCCTTCAGATTTAATACACCATAATAGTACATTGCTAATGAAACTTATAGAATGAATTTACAAAACTGGTTTTCCCGCCAATCAAAATTACAAGTGTAAAAATTGTTGCTAGTCTTAGTTTGGCGAAGAAAAAGTATTTACTATTAATAATATTGTAACGCTATAATTTACACGGTTTCTAGTGTAAAACACATAGCATACGAATCTATTTGCCGTCAGTTCATTTATTGCTTTGTATATGAGGGAAATTAAGTATGGGTGATAGTAATTGGAACATTTATTCGTAATATACAGCTATGTACAGCTAAAGTAAATAATTTTAACCCAGGCATGCACAGCATAAATTTCGACTATTAGATCTCATGTTATTTGCGCAATATAGTATTAATTCAATATAATAAAATTTAATACAACAAAATCTCACTAGATTATTTATAATCTTACTAAAATTAAGTTGAACCACATATCATAATATCACGCATGCTACTAGGATACAGTGTGTCTTAAACTGCAATTGAAGCAGCATTTTATAAATTAGAGCGGTTGCAAATTTAGAGAGATCATTCTGACTACATAATTAGTCATAAATCATGCATATCAATTCCTACATTTGTTTTTATTCAGTTCATCCCAGATATGTTTAATAACTTTGGAGCGTTTTAAATTTGTGACAACCATATTATCCGATATTTCCATTTGGAATCAAGAAAATATTTTAATGTTGTAATATATAAAAATAAATAAATTAGCAATGTAAATAAATATCTGCAATAAAATTCTAAAGAAGTCGCCTTTCTGTAGATCTCCATCGCAAAAAAGAAGCATTCCCATGTAACCTCTAAATAAATTATAATTCATATTCTAGTCTCAGTTATTGAATTTACCGTTTTTATACGAAGGTGTGTATTAGTAAATTGTAGATGTATCAATTTGGATTAGTCAATGATATATAGTGACATCAAATTCAATATTAAGTACTGATTATGCGTTTATGATGGTGATTGTGATTTGCTTAGGAATTTAATGTGGTTTGAATATCTGTATGTGTAAGTCTATAATAATTGTATGTATGTAAATATGTGTACTTCACTTCAATATTAAATATGTATAAAACATTATAAGGTTCTTAAAATAACTACAATTTATCAAAAACTGGTAACTCATTCTTGAACCACAAAATGAAATATCAGTTGCTGAATTTCTATCTTAAAGCAAAAAGTCAATTGCCCTCAATTCTATGTTGAGTGTATAGGTAACAAAGTATTTAGATTTCTTTTTAGTTTTTATTCTACATATATTATTTAGATTTTATTGGATTTATTTCATTTGCTTTTTTTCTTAAACCAAAATTGATGCATACTTACGGTCAAATTATTAGAGGTAAACATGTACTAAGCTACTTTCCGACATATTTTTTTCGATTTTTTTAGCTTTTAACTCCTTGGGTTAACTACTTCTAGCAATGAAATTGTATTCATCAAAATTATCTAAGATAGGAGGATGGTAGTGGTTTTAGCAATTATAATTCTAACTGACATATCAAAGGCAAGCATTGCAGTTCTACAGTTAATCAGTGCAAGTTAGCGTAGTATGTACATATTTCATTTTCATTTGCATCTGGTAAATTATCCTTGGTCTGGTCGAAAGAATGATGTTAACACGCAAATTGAATAATATTTTGTTTTCATAGATTTAAATAACATGTTCAATAAACGATAAAAACTACAATTTATTACTTTCTGCGTGATATGGTGTGACACTACATATTTTAAGATTTATGTAAGTTCTTAAGTAGTCAGATGATAGTAACTAATAAACAATTAATTTACTTGAAAGTACATTGTGAAATATCAATTATAGTCACCTTATCAAAGTAAGTACAGAAATCCTACCTTATATGAAACACATAAATTACTATCTGATTTAAAATTAGATTTATGACATATTTACGGAATCGTAAAACAGTATTAAATGATTTATATAGTATTCATATTACATATCGATTAAACTGCGATTCGTATAAAGCATAATTTTTACACAGAAATAATGTGTTTCATTTCAAATTTACATACACACTTTATGATTTAGAGATGAATACAGTTGTAAAACTCCAATATTACGTTATTATGAGTTTTTATCGGGCATTAAAATAGTTACCAGTAAAGTAAATAACAGGCAACACCTGCTAATTAAATTATATGGCAACGAAAAATACTCTTTTAATTTTTGTGACTCATAGACATTTTAACAGTCAATCATAGACTAATACTTTAGCAAATATTTACGTAAATACATAAATTGGTATTTTTCTGCTCTACGTTAATAGATATGGACAACAAATGCATTGTACAGTACGGTTACCCTATTTGATTGAATTCCAGAAAAGGTTGATGATAAGGATGGTAACGAAAATTGTTTACGTTTGTGTGTGTCGTTCCTTAATTGAAGGTAGTTTGATATGATAATATTCCTAATTGCCAAGAATCTGAAATATTTTATGTTGTTTAGAATGTTCTAAATTCTACACACAAAAATTTTGCTGCTGATTTGATAGAACCAATTATTAAGTAAATATAGTTCGTAAAACAAATTAGTGCTCTAATTAGTTTGTAAAGCAGCAGAAACTAACGTACTTGTAACTTATATGTGCAAACATACATAGCTGTCGGTATTAAACGGGGTTTAATAATCATTGTTCAAACACCGATAAATGGACGCATCGCCAGTAAACAATGTGCAATTTATAACACATGATGTTACATATATGTACATATACATATATGTAGATATAAAAAAATCATTACGATGCCCTATATTTTTCTCACCAATTTGTGAATATTTAAAGCTTGAAAACACGTAATGTGCCACAATGACATCTATAGATGGCTTGAAGTACCTAAACATAAATTTATAGACGGTGATTTTCTTGACTAACACGTATAAATATGCCAAAAATTAATTAAGCAAACATGCAAGTGTGTACATATAATGTATTTACAAGTCGCTATTTCAAATAATTTTGTATCCTACGTCAAGTTACAAAAAATGCAATGCATGAAAGTATATAGGTAACTATAGTAACATTATTTGAACTATTTCGGATGCGTAGCTGATGTTTTAACTAGATATTTGCGGTTGTACCATGAAAATAACTAACTATAAGACAGGTAAAAGTGATAAATCTTTCGGGTCCTCGCCCTAAAATCTCTAGTCATGGTACCATGTAATAGTAACTGTTTGCTGTGAATATCTACATACATTCTCCTTGATTCTCCTACACGAAACCGCAAACACGTAACGTCAGATTACTAATACAAATTGTATAAATCTCCACAATTTGTTAACAAAGAAAATTAGAGTTATGCATTTAAATGCTTCAGTTAATTGGGACACCGTATACTGATATTTTAATTTAGATGATAAACAGTTAGCAAATCGAAATAAGGTATAGAGATTGCTACTATCAGTTGTTGGAGACTTTTTTTAGGCTTAGAAAAAGATTATTTATATGGTAATGAAGGTATACTAAGCGGTTTGATTTGTCAAAACGACTACAATTATTGTGTTGTAATTTATTACTTCACGTAATTTACGCGGGACGATTAGTTGCTTTCTAACAGTAAATCGTAATTTGTAATTGTCACAACTCGCTAGAGACGATTGCTACCAATAATCCTGTCACTTTAGTTATAGAGCCTTTTATTGTCAGTACAAGACTACTGGCTTCCATTATGAAGAATAAGGAACGAATGTATTTAACAAAAAAGTTTTGGCTTTTAGTAGATAATCTACAGGTGTCTCAGCGAGACTGTTTATTCAAAGTTAGGTTCTGGCCAACATATAATTTGAAAATTCAGAATTATATAGACTTGACTGTGTTCTCTGCAATTAAAATATTTTTAGATTTCTAACGCTTCCGGTTGTACCGGAAATTGACATCTACTCGGTTATTTTAAATTGAACACACTGTATACTTTTACATATTTGGATCTATCTATTGCCAAGCTTCATGAATACCTTTATTTTTTGCAATTTGATTTGGGCATTTTGTATTTATTCGACTTTTTCTAAAAAAGTTGATATTGATTTATTCAAAAAATCAAAATCGACTTCTTGAATATTAATTTAACCACACAATGCAGAGGCATGTTGTTTAAGCATGCCATGAATCTCAAATTGATATTCGAAAAATCGAGATTTCTCTGATTTTTTGAACAAATGTTTGTTGTAGCAATTTTTTTTTAGAAAAGATCGAATATCTACAAAATGCCCAACTCAAACTGCAAAAATTAAAGGTGTTCATGAAGCTTAGCAATAGGTAAATCCAAGTATGTAAAAATATACAGGGTGTTCAATTTAAAATACCAGAGTTGATGTCAATATCCGGTACAACCGGCAGCCCTAGAAATCTCAAAATATTTTAATTGAAGAGAACAAAATCTATTATATGTAATTCTGAATTTTCAAATTTATAGTTTGGCCAGAACCCCAAAAACTTCTAATGAACGGTCTCGTTGACACACCTTGGATATAAAGCTATATAGAAATAAGCACAATCTATAAAAAGACTTTAATTTTGCTAATATTTCATTATAATCGTTTTTAGCCCGTTTTGGGCAAGCAAACATTTCACCTACCTATATAAAATTTCCCAGCAACTACTGCCACTAGGATTAGGCCTAAGGCAACCGGATATTTTCAACACCTTAGCAATTTGTTTAACATTGTCAAGCCTGAATAGATTACCACAACAAGAAAAAGTCGAATAGTAGTGAAAATTTTATTAAAACATGAACATTGCCAAGAAACACCAACTACCCTTATCAATTTCGTGAATTTAGTTTTTGTATGTAGCAATAGCGAATAATAATTTCCCAATGTTCATGTTTTAATAAAATTTTCACTACTATTCGACTTTTTCTTGTTGTGGTAATCTATTCAGGCTTGACAATGTTAAACAAATTGCTAAGGTGTTGAAAATATCCGGTTGCCTTAGGCCTAATCCTAGTGGCAGTAGTTGCTGGGAAATTTTATTAAAACATGAACATTGGGAAATTATTATTCGCTATTGCTACATACAAAAACTAAATTCACGAAATTGATAAGGGTAGTTGGTGTTTCTTGGCAATGGCACGCAATTTTGGTAAAATTCTCTTAATCATTCTCTGGACGACATTTATATACACTTCTCGGATATTCTGTAATATTCTGGCACGTAACTCTGTTTCATTTTGCGTTTCCCAACTCTCGTCATAAAGTTTCCTACTCAGTAGTGCCCAAAACTCTTCAATGGGGCGCGTCTGGTGTACGTTGGCGGAATTATCTTTCTTAGGTACATAATTCACGTTATGTTCAGTTAACCAGTTCTGAGTGATTCTAGCTTAATGGCATGAAGTCCGACCGGGCCAGACTATTACATCATCATTTGGATAATGAGGATTAAATAATTATCCATTCCTAACGTAAGCTCTTAACATTCCTGCTTGAGTAGCGCACCTTACCATAACGTTGTCGGCAAAATTCGCTTTTGGTAAAATTTTACGTTGCCAGAACAATTCGCAATATTGGACGTGTAAAAACCATTGTTAGTATTTATATTCGTATTGTATAATGTAAAATATTTTTCATCGTTTAAAACAATAACTCTGTTGCCTATAAATATATAATAATAATAATAAAATGTTGACGCCTTAATTTTCGGCGGCACCTGGGGATTCTCTTGGGTTACGGTGTATTTGGAACACTTCCCCCTTTTCGATATTCTACTCTATTTTTAGTCAATTTTCTGCCAACGGTCCTATGCGCAATTCCAAATATACAGCCTAAAGTGTGTGTAGACGCCCAAGTCTGTCTTTAGCAGATTAGATGAGTCTGTACTACTTGAAGTGGGGTCAAAACTGGAGCTTGTACACTTTTTAATAAATTGATGCAATGCAAATCCTCCTCACATTCCGTAATGACGTGGTAACTGGTTGACAGTCCATATTTTGGTCTCAAAAAATGTTTCTGTCGTTTAGATACTCGTCCAAGAAAATTATGTGTAGACTTTCGTATTTCAATTTTGTATGACATGTAAAACTATTTCAGACAAATGTAACATGTTACCACAGTAACTAACAACGAGCATCTTTTCTAGCCCTATATTGGACCATTTTTGGTAATAACATTCCTTGTCAAAATTTTTTTCGCAACCTATGTTCTGTACGTTATTCTATTCTATACCAGCAAAAATGTATGATTAATTTTTTTATAACAAAAGCAAGTATAGTAGTTAGCTAAGTCAAACAAATTTATCAGTTTCAAATTACACTAAATTAGACAACTATCTCTGTGAATAACAAACCAGATTGTCAACGATGAATACTACATCTGCTGTATGGGGTTGTACATATTTTTTGGATATTTACTTGTTGTAAGTCCATATAATGATATAGTAATGATCATTTTTATCGAGGACATGCTTCAAATATTGCATATACCACACTCATACAGCTAAAAACGTATTCGCATAAAACATATTGCATTCAATATCGTCAGTATAACTAAAACTTACAAACAAACCATATACATAAATATGCATAAAGGTAAAAATACTCGTAGAACTAAAACATAACAATACCTACATTGATCTATTGTATACGTCGTCAATAACTTGACCAGGCATTAAAATTGGTATCTTGTGAATAATGTATGTAATTCAACACCGGTATAATTGTCATAATATTTTTACAATATAAATGTACTTACTATCCTTTTGTGTAACTTTATGTAGACTTCGTGTTTTTTGAAAATTTACAGTGAATATTAAATAAGGTCTAAACTATATTATTTAAAAACACAAAGTTAGCTAATGGAGTTTTGCATCTAAACATTGTTTATCGTAATACTCCATTAAATACAACTGTATACATATACCGCCGTTTTAAATGAAACATTTCTGAATTGTTTTAAAACTACATACATACATATATTCATATGATACATATATGTCGTTATCTTCAGTCATTGATTTATTTTTTGTATAAATTCGTCTGTATAAGACTGTCTAAATACATTCGGTTATAACTGCTATTACAAAAGTGTTTTGTAGGTTGAAAGCAAGCAGACACCAACTACAATGCCTACGCAAATACATTTGCTTATACAGTTGTTTATAACAAAGATGTACATCTTAAAAGTTTAAAATGGCTATAATTTTATTTTAAACGACATTCTAAATTTTTAAGTATCACTGGTTTATTACGTCCAACAAAATATTATATTAAAATTTGCA
Source organism: Popillia japonica (assembly GCA_004785975.1). Classification (NCBI taxonomy): domain Eukaryota; kingdom Metazoa; phylum Arthropoda; class Insecta; order Coleoptera; family Scarabaeidae; genus Popillia; species Popillia japonica. The sequence continues at coordinate 35,723 of SMLS01067563.1, forward strand.
AAGATCTGAAGTAATTTTTAAAAGTACAAAATTTTCTAACTAGGTATTTGAAACTCATATTTATCTGTCATGTCACTCTATTTGATAATAAGTAATAATAAAATTGTCGATTACAACTGTTTAGAGCTACTTTGAATAACAATTCCACGATTGTAAAATTAATATTTAAAAAATAATAATAATAATAATAATTAATAATAAATAATAATAATAATGTTTTAGGTAATTTATTTACGTAGTTGGCTTTGCCTTATATCTTCTCTACGGCATAGTTTCTTCGGAAACGACCAGGCATCAATTTGCAAATAATTATTATGATAATTGACAAACTAGTATGTTCACTAAATTATAAGTGAACAAGGAAAAATTAAAAAAGGATAATATAAATAAAATAAATGCGAATTGTGGGGATTAAAAGTGAAACTCTATTCAGCTTATCTGCAAAATAAAACAAATAATAAACTGACACCATTTCTTAAATACGTATTTATAAATCACTTTTATGGCAAACGAGGCTATCCTTAAACAAGCACAAGTAAATTACTTAGCAAACATGGTAAGTTGGACTTGTGTTTAATCTATGAAGAAGCAATGATATTTTTAAACAATATCGTATTTTCTCACCTCTCTAAATGATCAGTCTGTTAAGTAGGTACCTATACTTTAATTAGCAAGACAATCGTACTCATTTTCTGTTATTTATGCAAATTGAACTAAATAATTTTACGTTTTAAAATTAAATAAAAATAAAAGTTTTGTACCTTTCTGTACAAACCCATATCAAATGATACTGTTCTAAATATAAATCTATGATGGTAAATATTTTATACGCGTCATTTATATTGTAACACAATGTCGACAACGTAAATATTATAAGACTTAATCACATGATTTAGAATACCATCATTGCATATTTTTTATATTAAAATTTATTCTCTTTAAGATGTTTGACATGCATTTTTTGGAATATGTTTGCTTTGTATTCATTTGCACACACTCAATAAAATCCGAAAAATATTTTGCCGCAAGTTAATATAGTAGTAGATACAATTTTCCAGAGTTGACACACCCTGATACAAATCACTTCATTGGAATTAGTTAATCAATAAGCGCGAAAATACAATTTAAAGACTATGGGAACGACCTCTGTGTAAACGTATCTGATGAATAATATTTATTGGAAATAGAACAATGAAATATTAATAATATGCCATCTATAGTAATAGTATAATCAATAGCCGAATCATTAACGCATTATTTTTATATTTGTGTTTTTCAGAGAAGCAGTACAGTTCGTATCTATTATATCTTATATATTTCTAGCAAAACCCATTTAATTCTTTTGCATATTTATTTATTTCATTTGCTACAGGAACACAAATATTAAAGCAGAGACAAAGATTTATAAATTATCATCCATATTTTTAAATATTTATATAACCTCAAAATTTATTTTTTGGATCAATTGAAGATGAAGATGTAGAGATCAGAAAATGGTGGTGTTTTGGTTACATTGTGTCTAGGAAGTTAGGACATTATAGTGTGCTGCTAATAAAGAATTTCCCTGTAACACTAACTTAAACTGTGCACTAGTTATTCTGTATGTGCTAGAAAAATATTCAAGTCCAGCTAAGGTGACACTAGTCGTTTTTAAGAGATTCTAGGGCTAAATCTAATGAAGAATCATCTGGTAACATATTATCTCTTAAACACTGCCGGAGAGAAAATTTAGCAATTCTAGTAGCAAATGCTTTACTTCAATAGTTTGCCGACATAGTATAAATACAAAGAGATTATTAAATATTTATCTATGCAAACGAAAATAATATTTGTTAATCTTTAAAGTCTTCGTCTTAATAAAATGATAAATATTTTCAAATAAAATTTTCTAATACACCATCTGCTTAACACTCGAATAAATAATACTACTTTTAACTACTGAAACACAAAGGATTACAAAAGATCAATAATTATATCTCCGGTCCTGTTAGCGTGTTTTTACATTAATTATTGTACTTATGCATAACCTGCGGTTTTATATCTACCGTTTGAAATATAATATTTCAAGGTTTCCATACTTTGGAACTGATCCGGACGTCAAGGTTTTTGCTATTTGTATGACTGTGTTTGAGAAAAATGTAACAATCTCTTTTTAACTTCGTTTTTGCACATTTATGGAAATATGTTTTCGTTTAAGTTAATTTATTATTTCTGATATTATTGAAAAGTATATTTGTGTTGTTTTCTGCTAGATTTATATTTTAACAACGAATGTGCATTTACTAATGATATTTAGAGTTGTCCGCGGGCGCGATGATACAGCGTCAATATGTAATATTTTCTTGTCAAAATCTCAGTTTAAGAATTAGAATGAATTATAATCACTACTACCTTAGTGATTATGACATATATATTTTCAGTAACATATCGTTTTAGTGATATTCGATATTGAAAATTATCAGAGCAAATAGTATAAATTCAGTCTTCAGTCTTTACAATTATTTCTCGTAAATAAACAAATTCCCTTAAAACGCAAGGACAGGTGTTTAGAAAGAGAAAACCAGCGTGAAAGATTCGGCAGTTATTAAATTTAGAAATTCAGGTCATTATTCTAAACAGTAAAAATTTGAATTGTATATTATCTAATTCTCCTTTCATAAGTAGATGTTGTACTAAACATTAACAATTAATTTGTTTCACACACCCTTCCTTCGACTTGAACGATATATTAAACATTTTAATTGTATTATTTCAATTATTTGGTCATCTAGTAGAACTCGTTAAGCGTGCAAATTTATTTTTCCACTTCATTTTTACCCATTTCTTTACCTAATATACAAAAAAGATCTAAAAATATGTAAAATAGTTTATTTTATGTGCTCAAAATTGAATTCCTTTTACTGGTAACAGCTGGCAAGGAATGCGAAAATACAATTTGAACTACGGGCACAGTCGAATTGGATAATGGACGATATTTAGTGTTCACAAACATTGATGTAAATGACAAAAAAATTAAACAACAAATGAGTTAGTTCATTCGTTACATAAAATGGGGCACATACTTATTTATCAAAGTGCTAAACTACATCTAGAAGTAGATAGAAGTAGTACCTACTACTTCTTATTGCCTAATAAATATAAAATACGCCCACAACTCTATACAAAGAGGATATTTGAGCAGCTATAAATCTACTTTCAAGGGACAACAGTGCATGATACTCACTTAATTACCTACATTAATTAATTCAATGGCCATTTTTGCTTTACGTCCTAAAATATAGGCTATATAGAAAAGATCATGATGAGTTTCTCTCTTTCTTTAAGGAAATTGAAAGGTCAGTTTTATTAAAATGCACATTCAGAATAACTTTTATATACAGCCGCTCCTATTATGATGTAATGTGATTCGACATATCTTAAAATATGTGATGTATATGTTATTTTCAAATCGATGCTGTGTTGTTCATATAGATGCAAATTACTTTTTGCAACAAAATAATCGTAGGTGTTGAAATGTTTTTTTTAATGTTAAGCCTATTGCATCAAGTAATATCTTAAAATAGATGTTTCGTTTTCAACGATTCATTTGTTTCGGCATTTCGCAAAACAATACAAACTAACACGCAACGAGTCAAACTTGAAAAAGCGTCTTCAATCAAGTCTGTTGAGTACCTATACTGAAATGATACATATACTAGCTTTATTCTAGCTATTGTATAAATGTACAACAATGCTAATCTAACATATTTAACAACGATTACTGAAGCTATTAAGAAAACTACGTAAGAGATATTTACATGCAATTTATTGCTTGATAGTTTGTTTATATATTTACACTTAAAGGGCAAATATTTAAATAACTTGCAAAATTGTTGTCATTTAGGTATACCGATAATTGCTTGATACCGTTTTTTTTAAATTGCACAACCTTAAACGTATTTGGCATACCAACAGCTATAAGAGATAGAAATTAAAAATCTACATGCACATCGTTCAATGTGCACACACGTATTGTATATTTTAATTTGTATGATAAGAACGTTAGTTAACTTTATTTGCTACTAGATCTACGCTGGTACCGTACGTAATTATATACATACTTGTACAAATATGTCGTAATGGATAAATATCTACATAGGACTATTTTTAGTTTTGTTTTATATTCCTTGCCTCTTCTTTCTATAATTCTATTTATAAATTAAAAATACAATCAATAAAAAATAAAATGCAACTGTACTTTAAAATAAACTTACTGTACATATGTATACATACATACATACATACATACTTACATATAACGTGTTTACAAGTCGCTATTTCAAATAATTCTGTATCCTATATCAATAGTTACAAAAAATGTAATATTTATTATACTAGTGTTTCATGAAAGTATACCTATATAGTAGGTAATATTATTTGAACTATTTAGGTTGCGTAGCTAATGTTTAACTAGATATTTGGGGCTGCACCATGAAAGTAACTAATAACTATAAAATAGGTAAATCTTTCGGGTCTTCATCCTAAAATCTGTAGCTGTGGTGTGATGTAATAGTAACTGTTTGCTTTAAAGTGATAATGTGAACAAATACAGCAGATTTTGCCTAGTAATGAACACATTTTTGAAATCATTGTAATATTAAATTCAAGACAGTTCATATACATATCCTATTATCGATTTAAAAACAACATTGTTATGAATTTTATAACTCAACTTCGTTGTGTTTTGTTACATTATTTACGTATTTTAATATCTTTCAACTCATGCTTAAATGAATTTTCTTTGCAGATAGAAAAACATGGGCAACTTTAATGAGACGTTAGGCATAAATGATCTGAAATCCAAAAATAACCTATGGAGAGCTTTATTAGCAGAGTTCATCGGCAACCTCTTGTTAAATTTCTTTATATGTATATCATGTGTTCTTTCATCAGACATTATGATTTCTTTAGCAGCTGGACTTATTGTTTTTATTGTGGTTCAGGTAAGTTTACATTTTTGTTTGTTACTAAGAATTTATAAATGAATCTGCAAATCTCTAAACTAACATTATTTTGCAGTCACTGGGGCATGTCAGTGGAGCACATCTAAATCCAGCAATAACTGCAGGCATGTTAGCTGCAGGCAATATAACTATAATTAAGGGTGTCTTATATATCATAGTCCAATGCATTGGAGCTATTGCAGGATCGGCTATAGTTCGAGTTAGTATAAGTTGTATTTAAACATGCTCATTCTTTTGTATTCAAAAGTATATAGCACATATTACATATAACTATTTTTTAGGCGTTGACTCAAGATGTTAAAGAGGCCGTAGGTGTTACCTTTGTACATGATAAACTGAATGAGGCGCACGGATTTGGTGTCGAATATTTTCTTGGGTTCGTATTGGTTCTCACAGTATTCGGTGTCTGCGATGTCAATCGCCCTGAAGCGAAACCTGCAGCGGCTTTGGCTATAGGCATGGCAGTTGCAATGGGACATGTAGCTGCTATTGGGTTAACAGGTGCAAGTATGAATCCAGCTCGTAGCTTTGGAGCTGCTCTGATTAATGGCAATTGGATTAACCATTGGGTTAGTAATAATAATTACTACATATGATAGTAGAATATTTATCTGTAACATGGAAATTATATAGTGTGCCTGTTTCTGATACATCTATTTTGTTTTACAGGTGTATTGGGTAGGCCCAATTGCTGGCGGAGTCTCAGCAGCTCTGCTCTATAAACACGCTTTTTCGGCTCCATCTCTTGGACCCGTTAAAATTATTGAACGATATACAACTGTATCGGCTGACGAAAAAGAGGTACCTAATTTTTAAATTCCGCAATTTCTAATTTATCGACACTTTTTCTAAATATACATGTATATAATGGCTTAACCGTTAATTTTACATTACAAGCAATCAAGTATCTGGAATGTAGAAAATGATCAAAATGTAAGTTTTAGGTAGAGCTGTATTATTAGTACTGTTACGTATGTATGTATATGACTTTATTCTCTTTACAAGTAACGTTGTGCACAGTAGTAATATTAAACGTAAAATTATCAGCTACATAGGTTGTAGTAGTGATACGCACGTATAAACACGTGTTTGTACTGTACTATATTCTGTAGTACAAAATATTAACTGAAATAATTAATTAATATTTAGTAAAAACATGAGATTAGTGTTTAAATCTAGTAGCTAAAAGTAGCGCTAAATTATTATGGTTTGTCTA
>SMLS01067564.1:0-43001 GCA_004785975.1 Popillia japonica
CGCCGTTCAAGGCGGGGGAATATGTTAGCAACTTATTAGGATAATAGGACAGAACAGTCGATTTTGAGTCACAATAGTACATAATGACATGTAAAAACAGTTGTGTAAGCTTCAGTACATATTTTTCATCAATAAAGCAATACGCAGAGCAATACATCACAAATTATTATACAGTCCACTCATAACAAAACTAACAACCACATGGTTTGATATAGATATAACTGTAGAGTGTATGAACCGCTTGATTTAAATAAATTTAAAAAATATATAACTGCATTATAATTAAAAAGTACCTACTAACAAGAACTTTCCTTACTTAAACACTGTATTGTAATAAAGGAAAAAGTATTTAAAAAAAAATGTTTGAAACAATAGTAGGTACAACACATACTTGTTCCTGTTATCAAAGTATCTAAGAGAACGATATATTAATGCCAAGTCCATATAATTATATAGTATTATACACTGAAACTCCGGTCTAAATAAGCTTTATATTTAGTAACTACATGTAAACAAACTTTAGTTTCATTACAAAAGCATTTAAGAAGCTACAGTTATAGTATTGAGTAACTACATACATATGTATGTACATATATTAAAACATACAATAGAGCATCAACGCAGTAGTATTTTACATTATTATCCTTGCTTCCAGCAAGTCTCTAATCTACTTAGGTAGTAACAAATCAAATTACTTAACCGCCGTTTAACAAATTAACGTGTCGAAGAGGGCATGCTAGGTTATGCGAATTTCGTATTCAATTATATTTGTCCATATTTTAGACAAGTTCGTTCACGTATGATGTATGGAATTCAAACTCAATGATAATTGAGCATTTCAGGAAGTAAAACTTATCTCTATCTCCAAAGTTGTAATCTAGAAGGAACAATTACATAATTGCCTAATTTTTCATAAATACTTCCGAACTTACTTTGGGAGTCTAAATTATTTTGAAAAATTGTTACATTGGTAATCATCTTTTGAAAAGTATGAAAGGGGCTGAAACACATAACTCAAATAATCTGAAAACTGTTTTATTTAAATAAAATACGATTGTCGGAAATGTGTAACACTCTAGTAAAATAAAAATAGCACGTGAGCAGCGATATACGAAGTAGGATACGATATTTTCGCTGACACTGGATATGTTAGCTTTTAATAAATTGATTCTCCTACAAATACCGCTACACCTATTTGGCTATGATATACATAAATAATATTAATACATTGATAAACCAATTTAGTTGATGTATATAAAATTTGTTTTTTAAATTATTACTAAATGATAATAATAACAATAATAATAATAATAGCGTTTATTATATATCAAATAAATGATTAGATTAGTAGATGGTTAAATTTCATAATTCTGTATATACATACAATAGCATTTGATTGCTCGAATTAATGTAAGTCTTAAATAAAGTATGTAATATAGGTACAATGTATGTACCTATTGTCATGGCAGAGTAAGTTAAAGTTAAAGGTTAGAAATAAATTAATTATGTTTTAACACACTGACAATCATATCTTAGCTGAAGAAGACCTTTATTAAAAAAAGCCAAACATGATTGTTTAGTATACAATAAACCAACAATTGCTTCACACTTGCAACATGTTACTTCAACGCTAAATTATATTCAACTATATTTTTCTAAATAGGAATATATTTAATTCATTTCCTTCTTAAATATCTTATTTTATCAATAGAAATCAGACGAGATTCAAGAAAGTCGCTTTTGGGAGGAGAACTGGTAGTACAAGTAGACATTACCTACACATTTAGGTCAAGAACTTGGTCCAACAAGGTTGTTGTTACTTTTCAAAATTATTTAGATTAAGTAAATGGTAGTTTGTGAAAAACAGACAATTCGCAGTTTTTTTGTTTCTATAAAGCTAAGTAGACATTAAACCCATCCAACTTTTTTGGTAAAATTAATATCAACTACAATTTAACAAATCTTCGAAATTTAAACCTATGTATCATACATAAGTATTCTTCTTTATAATTATAGACCCATCTCTATTTTGTCTAACTTTGTAAAGGTCTACGAAAAACATCTGTATACTTCCATTTATAATAACGTATGTACGTGCATACTTATTTTCAAACCAGCATGGTTTTGTGCCGGGTTGCTCTACTACTACTAATTTGGCTTGTATGAGCCAAGAGATAGGTGAAGTTCTTAATAGACGGGGCCAATTAGATGTGGTTTATACTAATCTTTTACGAGCGTTTGACACTATAGATCATCATCAAATTCTTCTGGATAAAAGTAGTTCCTTTGGCTTTGTTCTACCAGTTATCAAGCTCCTTCATTCATATTTGAGTGATCGCCGATGCTATGTCCTATCCAATGGATTTCTTTCATACGAGTTTTCTCCAAACTCTGGAGTTTCGCAAAGCTCCAATTTGGGTCCTCTATTGTTCAATTTATTTATCAATGATCTCCTAATTTCTTTCTCCTGTCCGGTTCTTTCCTATGCTAATGACATTAAACTGTATAACCAGATTTCCACAGTGCACGATTCATTCATCCTTCAGGCTAACTTAGATAAGCTGGTGGAATGGTGTCGTCGATATAAGCTTCATATTTATACTAGTAAATGTTACATTGTATCGTACACACGTACAACATCACATTTGATCATCTCTTACTATATGGAAGACTACTTTCTAGAGAGAAAATCTATTATTACTGACTTGGGTGTATTGTTTGATGCCAGCTTTTCCTTTAAATATCACTTCGCTAAAGTTTGTTCTGAATCTTCGAAAGCTTTGGGTTTCGTAATGCGTATCTCCAGGTTCTTCCAAAGTCTTCATTTGATTAAAACTTTGTATTACTCTTTCGTTCCTTCCAAACTCGAATATGCTGCCCTAATATGGTATGCTTGGCATTCTTACAAAATGGACGGTGTTTATCCTCCTAGAGGTGTTCCCTCTGCCGATCTATTGGTGCGTCACGATATGTCTTCTTTGACATCGAGAAGAGATGGGTTGTGTTTAAAATTTTTAAACAATCTACTTAACAATACGACGGATTGTCCTTTCCTTCTTCAACGCATACCCTTCCTTGTCCCTCGTATTCCCTCAAGAACTCAGTGCTGTTATCGATTATCGGTAGGTAGAACCAACTGTTTACGAAGAACTCCAATTTCTATTATATGCTCTATTGCCAATAGGTTGTAATAGGTATATTATTTCTACTTACATTTCTTTTTCTTAGTTAAGTGTTATAACTCCTGGTTTTTTAAACTAGACTTATTTTTTTCTGTTCTTATTACATTTATTTCATTTTTTATTTCTTTTGTTTGTATGCGAAAGTTTTTGTTTTGTTGCTTCACATTGGCATTCATTCAATTTGAATTGTATCTTTTGTCTATTTTTGTCATGTTTTGGGTTGTACCTGTTTGGACAAAAAAGTTATATTGTTATTGTTATTATTATATATTTTTAAATACCCGATATCCCCCTACACCCTCCAAAATTAGACTCTACACAGATTTCTGTATACTGACAAAGAGAATAACCTTGGCTCGTCTATTGACAAATTACTGATCTACCATGTTATACTACTAAAATATTATTTCTTAATGTTGTTTTTCTTTCGGTTTAAATATTTAGCAGAATGGAGTATGTGTTTGACCAAATAGCCATAAAACTTTTATTATGTTTAGCATTTAGAATAGTAAGTGAGTACTGGGGGGTGACATCCACGCAAGAGTGAATATATTTATAGAAAATATTATATATGTTCTGATTTTTTTTTTGATCTGTGGTGGATACAAACTGCAGTGTCTTCTGAATCTGTATCACGGCAGCCAATAAACCTTTATACTGGTGACATGATTAGGTATTTCATAGTCAAAAGTTAAAAGAATGGAATGTTGATTATATAAAATAAAGCGACCAAGCGAAACTTTTCATTTTCATTTATTAGAAATATCATGGGTGTATTTTCAAGAAGATAACGCACCACTATATAATTTGCTAATTACTGATAATTGTATCTCTGAAGACTTTTAAAATTGCTGATTAGCCATACCCCATACGTTATACAATCCACCGGCCACCTCATTCATCAAATGTGACTTACAGATCAAGTTTGATACTTATCAGAACTTCTAGAAGCTATTGCAAAGACTATAAACATATTACAGACCACAATAATGTGCAAACAAAAATCGCGAAATAAGAAAATGCGTGTCAATAATGTTAGGTGTTAAGTTTTTTTGCAATGCATTTGGTTTACTTTTACAGAATACAGAAATAATAATATTAGTACAAATAACAATGATAATAATAAAGGTATAAATAATAATACAATGATATTGATAATAACAATAGTAATAGTAATAGCAATAATAACAATAATGATAATAATTTTAAAATCAAGAGACCATAGACGTAAATGTAAAATGATGCTTTAAGTAAAAGTAAAAATTGAAATATTCCTGTAAGGAATAAAAGGCATTCACCACTAAATAATCAAGTAGCTAAATGTTGTTTGAAACGCAAGCGGGTTAAACTTTTCCAATGATTAGGGATTTTATTATACATTTTCATAACTATAACCTGTAGGGACTGCAAAAGTAAGGTGAATCTAGATGTAAGTAAGGCTATATCATTTCTTGGTCTGGTGTTGCAATCATGTTTCTCTTTATTATGTTGAGATTTATTGAAATTATCATAAGCATAGAGAGGAACCTCCAGACTGAAAATACAAGGGAAAGTTAATAATTTATAATTTATAAATGCTTGTTTACAAGACTCCGAGGCTTTTAGACCTGTTATACAACGGATAATACGTTTCTGGCTAATAAAAATATCTTTAGAAGTGGTTGAATTTCCCCAAAATGTGATTCCGTAGAAGAGTCTACTATGAACACAAGCATAATATACACCAATCATCTGTTGACGCGTTATGACCGGCCTTAAGTTTCGAAATAAAAAACAACTTGAGTTTAATTTGGGCAGGAGACTTTCACAGTGAGCCCTCCAGTTGAGAAACTAATCTAGGCACACTCCTAAAAATTTAGTAGAGTCGTCGACGGTAAGCTGGTTACCATCCAGTGACAAATCTAAATAAAAATGCGGTATGGTCTGAAGCTAATAGGGATGAAAACGTAAATAAATGCTTTTTTATCACTAACAAGAAGCCTATTCGTAGAGTACCAATTAGATGCATTACTTAGTAAGTTATTACAACTCTGGACAATGCAACGTCATCTGCATATAAAATGATTAAAACATTGTGGAATACCAACGGAAAATCGTTGATAAATAGTATTAAAATTAATCCTTGTGGAACTCTACACAGGTTGTCCCGTTTAATATTTATTTTGGAAATGTAAAATTCAATTGTTTCATGAATACATCATCATTACCGACAGGAAAAAATACTATTACTTTTCTAAGTAACCGAATTTAACCGAATTTTAATAATTCCAAAGTTAATACTAGTGCCAAGTGTATAATTTACTTGAAATAAATATAAAGAGTAACGAAAGAAACAGAAAGACAAATAAACAGGAAGACCGCAAAATAAGATCGATCCTGAGGGTCATTCAACAAGAAGCAACCGGAATGGTGAAAGTATTTTACCAGTATGAATCAGACTAAAACAGTAAGAATATAATTTGATTCTAATATAAGATCAGTGTAATTTATTACTTTAATTGGTGGCATGGTCACCCGTACGTAAAATTTATGAATTTTATACTAATTTTCAAAATCCCATGTATCACCCGCGTATGCCTTGTAAAATCGTCTTTTTCGCTATGACTACTTCTTCGATTTGGGGAAAGTATTTTATAATTAGAAAATATGTATATTGATGTCATAGACTTATCGAATTCTTTGTCTACTCATATACAATGTGTCCCAAACAGTTTTATACAAATGAAGAAGAAATTCATCTTACATTTCACAAAAAAATGTTCTTGATAAACAGTTCTGCATAACTTGTAAATCCATAATTAAGTACAAAATTTTTAAAACATTGGCTGGAATACAGGGAAAATCAAAATCATGATTTGAAGCTAGATTCCGTTCGTCATAAGTGCCTGATTTTGTGATTTTTACACACGTTCTTGATAGAGTGCTTTGGAATATCTAATAACTGTCAACAAATGTTAAATGTTACATCAGTGGGTGTTTGCAATAATTAGACAAATGCCAGTAAACCTGAGTATTGATGATAAAATTGAAATTGTTTTTATTGTTGGAGAAAATTATAAAGTACGTATGGAAGCAGCAGAAATTTTTAATAATCGACAGCCCTTTAAAATAATACATTTCACAACTGTCAGATATGTAATAACGAAATTCAAGAGTTCTGGAAGTGTTGAAAATAAATTTATAAATAAACATCAGGCATGGGTTTGAAATGCAGATATTGAAACTAATGTGATGCTATCGGTTCTGGAAAGTCCAAAATATTCACTGCGAAGAAGATATAAATTACTAAATGTAAGTACAGTCGCAAAAATTTTAAAGTCAAGTAAATTCAAACCATACAAACTCCAATTTACCCATACCATAAAAGAAAGAGATGTTGAACGAAGGTTCGAATTTTGTGCTTGTATACATGCAGAATTGAAACATAACAGATTCTTGGGCTTTGACGAAGCAACGTTTACATCTATTGGTATACAGTAAGTTCGCAAAATTATCGATGGTGGAGCAATATTCATTCCAACCTCCATGTCCAAATCAGAGGTCAATATTCATTTAAAACTAATGCATGGTGTGTCATTTACAAAGACAGAATTGTTGGACCATTCTTTTTTCGAAATGTTATAAATGGAGAAAGATACCTACAATCTTTAAATAAGCAGTTGGCTGACTTTCTTGATGAATTATCACTAAATAAACGGGGAAAATATGGTACCAACAGGATGGAGCACCATGTCACTGTAACAGAACCATTTGACATCTTCTCCTCCACATTTTTAACGGCAAAGTTATGGGGAGGTACATGAAGTTTCTTTGGCTTCCCTAGAAAGGACGGTGGATACGTTGAAGATCTCTAGTATTTCAATAAATTTACACATGTTCCCAATAAAGTTTATTAGTTGCGTATTATCCATTGTTGATCAATTGACAAGGAGTTTATCAATTATTTATCATGTCTTATTCCTAAATTCAATAAATAATCTAACTAATAATTATCTTGTAGTTTTATCTGGAAAAATCACAAATCTACAAATGGGCATAATTTTTGTTACTTAACAACAATTTCAATGAATATATTGGTTTCCACTACAGTTTGAACGTATTTTACTCTCACTCCAAACCATGATTTTGATTTTAGGTGAGGGGCGTCAGAAGGTCACGGTAACTCGACGTGTCAACTACGCTAGAGGCGAAGTGTCAGAAGGTTTTCGCCTCTAGCGTGGTTGACACGTCGAGTTACCGTGACCTTCTGACACCCCTCACCTACCAGAAGGTTTTCGCCTCTAGCGTGGGTTACACGTCGAGTTACCGTGACCTTCTGGTACCCACCCAGTTTACCTCTTTGCTCCTGAAGAAGCCGCTTACATTAGTGGCGAAACGTCGAGTTTATTGTATATCTTGTGCATTTTATTTCTATTTTGTACTGTATATATTTTACTACCATGACACGGTCAACACCCGGAAACCCTCATTATAGTGTTTTCTCCGTTTGTATAAAAGTTTTTGGGACACACTGTATATTGATTACAAATGAACCGTAAGAAGCATTATTTTTGCTATATCTATCTGTACTACCCAAATTATTTATGTAGGTATAACAGAATTCATACTCTTTTCGAATAGAATACACCTTGCAGTACATCTTATGTTTGAAATGGACATAGTAGAAAGAACATAAATTACTAATTATTAGATCCAGCTTTAGATATAAATTCCAAAAATTAGTCCATTCGAATAATTAGGTATTAAAACTGATGAGAATTACTAACTTTAGAGACATAATTCAAATAATCAATTGGTAGATAATAATAGATGGCTTGTTAAACCTGATAGACAGATAGATACATAACTTTCTAATGAACGACACCAAGTCCATCAGATACCGTGCAGTTGTCATAGTTGACAACACATACATACATACGATGATTTGTGTAGAAATTTTCACACTCTCTACGGTGAGAAGTAGAACAATTTCAACTATAATAACGAGTTGCTGTCCATTATGATCTAACCATAAGCCTTATATTCAAAATATTGGAATTATTTGTAACCAAATACTCTTCTAAATCCAGTACAATTGTACGATTGTTCATAAAAATATGATATACATATATCTTCTTTATCAGGTAGACAACAGTTTCTAAAAATTTCATATAAATTAGAAAATACTGTAAATACATTTTGCTCTTCATATTTGTCAGTAAATGTTGGGGTTCCACAGGGTTCTATTTAGGACCCCGTTTTGTTTTCGATTTTTAGTAACTATATTTTTATAAACTTTTCTTTGTTTATATATACAGACGACACCTCTGCGATTGTCGCAGGCGCAAATCCGACACAGGTCAGGGCAAAGCAATGGAATTGTTATCTGATTTAAGCAAATGGTTCTCCAAAAACAAAATTGCATATGAACCTCTCTAAAACTAATTATATGTTTTTTCATACCAAGCGCTCTCGTACAGATTTTGATGTAAACATTTCAGTGAACGGTTCATTGTTGGAATCATGTTCTACTTTTAAACTTCTTGGTGTACATATCGATAATAACTTTGATTGAGCAGCGCACTGTGCTAATGTAGTGAAAAGAATTAATAAGGCCTGTTTTCAAATTAGAAATCTCAAGAGATTGCTTCCTATGCACGCAATTTTGAATTTTCATTACAGCGAAGTCTATTGTCGATTGAGTTATGGAATCGCTTTCTGGGGATCGTCATCGCATGCTCGTGAAGTATTTTCAGCACAAAAGAAAGTTGTTCGATGCATTGCGGGTACAAGATCTCTAGAACTTCTTACCGTCCATGGTGTCCATGTTCTCGAGGTATTACATACTATATATTTGCAAACACCGCAACGACTAAGTCCTCACCATTGTCAGTGGGGTTAAGGCTGTTCAACTTGTTACCGGAGAAATTTTAAATTATAAAGTCTGAAAATATTTATAAACGTGAGTTAAAATATTTTTTAAAGCGAAACTGCTTTTATAGTCTCGATGAATTTATAGCCGCTCTTCGAAATGGCTAACAATAAGTATACGTATACAGGCTTACTATTCTTTGTTGTTCGTTTTTGTTTCTTAGGTATTTACTATCTAATTATCTAATACTACTTAAATGCACACGTATGAATGTTTTATATTTTTATATGTTTTATGTTATGACGCAACCTTTATGTGATCTAAAGGAAAATAAAGTTTATTATTAGTTATTATTTAAGGAATTTACAAATTTGCTGTCATAACAAAAATTAATGCAATGGCTTGATTTGAACTATGTATATGACAGTAACAAATAAGGTATTTGAGATAAACAAATATTTATTTCTCTATACACAAAGAAACCTATTGAGGCAACTATTCCACGATATTGTTTTAGTTGAACTATTCTCACTAACTGATGAATAACACATACATATATGAGTATTTCAATTCTTGCAATTAAAAACAACATCCAAGACTGATTTAAGAAAACATTAAATCAGCCATCACAAAAAAATACTCTACAACAAATCCTCGACACATTGTGGGCTTGTAAGGGTTATTTCACTGTATATATCAATTAAGCAGGTCTTAAAGATACAGGTTCCGCATTCACTATGCTTGTGTTTTATCAACAAGATCTCATTTCCTAAGCAGTTGATATACGGTCGAAGCTTGCTTACTAACAGATGCAGTGGATAAAATGGCAATCAATAACAATAACCTGTGGATATAAGAAAACTGTTACAAACTGGCCTTCGACTTATTTACGAAGAAGTAATTTCTTGTATCCATACATGTAACTATTCGTAATTGACAAAAGTTTATTTCAACAATTGAAATCTTATTGCAATCAGGAATAGCTTTCACGATAGTGTGGTGACTATAATTACGACTAAATTTTTGCAAAAGCAAAGCTGCATAATATAATATTGTCGAATTCTAGCTTCTATATGTATACAAATCTATTAATAAATTAAATAACTAACAGTTTTCGTTAAAATAGATGTAGACTACCAATGCATGCTTAAATATTTATGTAAGGTACCTAAGTTAAAAGTTCAAAGAAAATAAAGAATAGGGTTTTAATAAGAAATTTGGACTTAAATAACATTTTGAATGGCGGGAAATTCTGAATCAATGTTGTCTTATATTTACAAAAGGTTATGTAGTACGCATATTCTTACAAAATAAACCTATCTTTAGAAGTGTATTCTGCAGTAAAAAATGAACAAAAAAGATATTTTCTTTTCTTACCTGAGAGCAGACCGCCAAAGGACCCTGTGTAAACGATTCCCACCAAAACAGATAAAGAATTTAGCAACAATCTCGTAGGGAAGCTCGATGTCCACAACTTGCAAAACGCATCGAAGGGAGAAAACTTAAGATTTGCATATGCATATACGCACACACTTTACATATTACACACTATTATCGCGAGGGGCCGAGCACGTATGCCATCATCATGTTAACTTGAAGGTTGTAGTACATAAACTGCCGGTACACCGCATTGCATCTAGCTGACAAATGCCGCCTCCCGTATTCGCCAGCAGCGACGACTGGAGCGAAGGCGCCGCCGCCAACTCAATCGATACTCGCCTCAGCACACATCACCCGAAAATCCTCATGATGTAGTCACTTTTTAAACGTTTCCGCGCGCTCGTCTCTTTTTCGCTACTCGATCATTTTTGGCGCGCGATTCATGGTTAGCCCGCTACGTCAGAAGTACTACTTTCTTCACACTAGATCAGTTCGTAATTTGCTTCCATAAACTGTGAAGGCAATCAGATAATAACAATAATAAATCATCAAAATTTGGCTTGATACAGAGTATAAAGTATTAACGCTGATTCTTCGTTTTATCTAGAAGAAAGTCCCAGATGTGAAAATTTTCTGAAAAAACTGTCAAGTTGAACTTTATACCGTTGTAACTGACATAGAAATTCTAACTGAAATGGTCACTGGACTGGGAGTATCCGGTCAGTAACTCGTATATACAACTTCTAACAGAAAAGTGCAAGAGGTTTAACAGTTATTGTCAGCGCACCGTTAATTCTCTGTCATTCATTAGATGAAGCATTATCTATACGACTATTTTTATTGTGTTAGAGGTTTTATATAAGATTGAACTATAACAACAATACTTAGATTAACTAATGTCTACAGCAGAAAGGAATAATTATTAAAGTACCTACAAGAATTATGAAATGCAGGTTTAAAATGTAATAAAGTTAATACATTTTTTGCTGTTTTAATTATATATCGTTTGCATCACTAATAATTATAAAACTACTAAAACGTGTCATCCATATACTTGTGAATCATTGCATAAAGTATGTGAAGGTACGCAACATGAATTAAGCTATCCAGTCTAAACTATGCATGCAATACAATGTAAACGTTAGATATACAGGGTGTCCGCGATATACAAAGCATGCTTTTAAGGGATGATAGCTACAACGATTTAGAAACAAACACATATGATACACCTTGGGTCTATCTGTAAGCGTAAACGAGAAAAAAATTATTTCTCATGTCACAAACTTCGACGCATACTGTACAGCGGCAGCCGATACCCGACGATTACAGGCGTGTGTTCTTGCAAATGGGCAACACATCGAGCCTTTTCTGTAATACATTTTCTCCTGTCTCTCAGAAAGGTCCTTTTTAGGACCAGCAATTTATCACAAATAAAAGAAAAGCACAAAATCTTGTAGTAGCCTTTACGAAAGAGCTTAAAGCGCCCTAACATAATTGCACTATTATTACATTGCATTACATCATTTAATGCGACTTTCCCTCAGCTTAAATTTTCATTTACCGATCGAAAGCTGCTATTAAACACGCCCTTTCTACTCTAACTTCAACATAACATCGATTTTATTGTCATAACATTATTAAAAAAAAACTCAAAGATACCTCTTTCCTATTTATCGGATATTTCTAAAACGTATGGCTATTGACTTCGTACGATACAATGGTCTAATGTAGTTCAAGGTCGTATAAGCATCTGATGCTGCGCTTGCATGTGTGCTTTCATTGAATACGGGTACAGTATGCTGTAAGAGAAATGACACCACGCTTCAATTTGAAAGTATTAAATAATTCGTTTTCATCGTTGTTTTCAATTATTTTCAACCCTAAATTTTTGATATGGTTTTTTGGTTATTTAAGAAGCAATATGGATGAGTTTTCTTGTACAGTTTGACCAAATAAGGTTTTTTAGAAATAATTTCTTTTCTTGTTTACGCCTACAGATAGACCCAAGGTGTATTATATGTTTTTGTTTCTAAATCGTTGTAGCTATCATCCCCTAAAAGCATGCTTTGTATATCGCGGACACCCTGTATATTACGTCATTCGTTAACTAGAAAATTTATGTTATTCAAATAGGCAATTTTTTTCAAAATTTTTTTTACAAATTAAATTGGAAATAGCATGTGAAACAGATCGTCACATCTGCAGATATCGGAGTGACATCAACTGCCATTTGATGCGGTAACCACATACACCACGGCCACAGAAACTCAATGTCTGGACCATTATCTTAGACGATTATCGCATAGGATCCTTATTCTTTAATTGGACTTTAAACGGTCAAATGTATTTGAACATGCTGAGCGATACACTCATTCCTTTGATGAAAATTTGGAGTAAGATCCTTATTTGTTAGAAAATTTTATAGTATTTCACCAAGATGGAGCGCCTCCACATAATACGACAATTTCTCGAAGGGAGCCCATAAAACGACTTGCCAAATCGCTGGGTCTTACACCACTTGATTTTAGAGGCATTTTAAGTATGTACATGTCAGGCGTTTACCTTCCTTACATTAGAGTTACGTCGAAACATTGTTGAAGAATTCTAACAAATAACTAAGAAATGCTGCGATATTAGAGGGAAAGCATTAGAAGCAAAATTATACTACTATACATACATACCGTGAGTTATTTTTATCTCTGAACATATAACGTCAGCCATCCCCACCATTTGCTATGTTCAATTTTAAAATGGACAAGTCAATGCATTGTAGACAATTGTACCATGCAAGTCAATGCACTCTTTGAAAAATAAACATTCAAATGCGTCAATCTGCATTTCATTAGGGAGTGTGGTGGGACTCATTGCTAATACAAATGCCTAGCAAATTTATTGCCATTTGAAAAATTTGACAATAGTAATAAAGAAATAAAGTGTAATATTATATTTCAGTTTATTTTTATTTCAAATATGAACATGACAGAAGAAAAAATAACATTCGTACACTGATAGAAATGTAATAATACTGTGCGCAGTATTCGTGACCTGTTTTCAATTAATTATCCAGACAGACCAATACCATCCATTGGTACGATTTATAATATTATTACGAAATTTAATACCGAAGGTTGTGTAGTGAATTTGCTCATGTGCTTACCGAAGAAGTAGAATTGGCAATACCTTATAACTTCGGCAATCACCAGCAGCTATTTGAACATGATAAAATAAAAAGAACCGAGTTTTGTGAAACTATGTTTAATCTGTTAAATGAAAATGGGGACATTTTGGAAAAACATAGCTTTTACAGACGAAGCATCATTCTCCTTAAATGGCACCGTAAATGGCCATAACTATCGGTTTTTTCCTACTTCTGTAATTTCAATCCTTGTTTTTCTACTCTTTTCTTATTCCAACAGCTACCGGTCGCAAACCAACCACCACGTCCATAATCTACCCTACACCGAGTATAATGAGATGGTTACTGTTAGGGCTGGAGTAATAGGCAACGCCCTTATCGGTACGTTCTTTATCAATGGCATGCTTAACGCAAATAAGTTTCTAGATCTCCTTCGGATACATATTATTCCAGATATACAAAATTTAAACATCGAAAATGTGTGGTTCCAAATGGACAGGGCCCCACCACATTCTACTGCTGCTGTCACGCGATTTCTTAATGAAATGGTTGCAGATCGCTGAATGGGTCAATTTGGTCCTATCGCTTGGCCACCACGCTCGCCTGACTTGTCACCAAATGACTTTTTTCTTTGGGTTTATCTCAAGACTAAAATTTATATTAATATTCAAATAGGTTAACGTTGTATGTTCAGAGATAAAAAACTCAGGGTATAGATGGTACTGGTAATAATTTTAAAACTTTAACAAACTGGAGATATATCACTCATTAATTTCTTGATACATGTTGTGTGAAGAGAATTAAGAGACCTTCTAAATAAGTACTCACAAGGCCATCATCCCTATTCGAATGTTTAATCGTTAAACTCAACATTAAAAGTTGTCCTTCTCGACATGGAAAATGAATTATATGTATATATAATCAATCCAAGTTCAAATCTAGTCAACCAGGAAGCGTTGTGTGTAATTAGAGATTGCGTTGTAATTTGCTGATTGAAATTTTGAACGTTGTACGAAGTATACATATGTAAATTCAAAAATTGTAGTTCAATTACGACGCGAACGCAAAATTTGTGCCGCCTATGAATGAACAATGCGTTTAAAAAATACCTCGATCGAACTAACGCAAGACATCGCAAAAACAGCTGTCGATGTAATAAAACCTAGGAGATAACATTGTTGTGTCAGCTTTTTAACTAGCTCTGATTACGTATGAAAATGTTATCGGAGACTAATTGATAAAGGAATTTTTATTTTATACATATCCACGACCATTTTCAATCGATTCTTCCAGACGCTGAATATGATAAGGGGGTAACAAATGACAACTCAATATGCAGTGTACTGTACTGCGAGACACCCTGACCTGTCGTGCTACCTCTCGTATACTTATACCTGGATTTCTATGATAACATATGTTTATCAGGTCTTCTTCAGCATGCAAAATCCTACAGGACCTGTTCCGTTCACGACCTTCGTACGATGGCAACAATCTACCGGTTTCCCGTAATTTAAATGCTTCATCCGTTATAAAAGTGAGGAATGGGTCTCGACGACTTGGAAAACGCTGCCTATACCTCAGACATGTTTGACCGACATTTCCACCTGTTTCACAATAAATGGCGGTCGTGTGCGAGTTGTGCAATAAAAATATCGGTAGATAATAATAATAAAGAATGTTTATTTCCAACCTACATAAAAAAACCATACAAAGGCAAACATACAAAACAAGCTATCTAATTATAGGAGGAAAACACAAGGTCTTTCGTCAAGGTGTAGTCGAAACTAACCTTGCTCTTCCCGAAAAGCCTGGATTAAATCAAAAACAAATAATTTAAGTATTCTGCTTAAACCTAAAAATTCTGCACCCCAAAGATAAGAGAAACATCTGCATCTAGTTATAGAGTTACAAGTTTACAATGGTAGTATACTAAATTTGGATTATTAATGAAGTAGAGACAGCAATTAAATGGTTGTATAAACTAGTAACTAATTTGCTCACACACACTCGAACACAAGCCCAGCCTCTACGCCAATGACAACAAGTGGGACTTAAAACATGATTTGAATGAAACCACGCCAAGCAACCTAATATGAATAGGTATCCTATTGTACATGTGCGGTACTTGGTAAGAGAACGACCGCTCGAAAAGTGCAGTGCGATGCGCAGGAGGTGCTAAACGCCCTCTAGACCTTAAGTTTAGCGTGTGGACGTCAGTTCTGAAGGTGATTTTATTATATAAATATGAAGGGCTTCTCTCTATAATAATTCTATGAAACAAAGTAGCACTCTGTAGCAGCCACCTACGCCTCATATTCAACCATTTAAGTTCAGCCAATTTATGCGAAACATGACCCCTCCTGGGAATCCCAAATATCAAACGTATACACGAATTCTGTACCCTCTGTATACGATTACTGCAAGCAATTGTTAAGCCAGGGCCATACACAGGACAAGCAAATGTGAAATGCGACAACACCAAAGCATCACATAGATACCTCTTGGTATCCAGCTGCAAATACCGGCGGTGAGGATAAATCAATTTTAAATTCAGATATGCTTTTCGTACTGAATGTAGGACATGTGCATTAAAGCGAAAACTATTATCTAGAATCAAGCCCAAATTTCTACATTCAGTTTTAATTGGAATAGTGGTACCGTTGATCGTTAAGTGACAGTTTGCCGCAAGAAAGGGTAAGGCAGTTCTATTGCCAAACAAAACAATAGAAGACTTTGCCGGATTTAATATTAGGGCATGCTTTGCTGATATATCTGCAATATCATGATTATATTGCGTGTAATGGACGATGTAGTGGAAAATTCCACACCGGATGTGTTAACATATCGATTGAAGCGTTTACATCAATGAAGAAAAGAGTGACGATAAATCTTGGTTATGTCCGAACTGCAAACAAGGTGCTGACACCTCCAATGAGAAGTTAGAAACGATGAGCATTGGCCAAGACTCAAATATCTCCTTCGACGCTCAGCTGAAAGAGATTGAACGGAAAATATTGAGCAGCATAAATGACCACATTTTAGAACCACTAATAAAAAAAAATAATAAACTCTCTGAAGAAAACAATGTATTAATAGCAAAAGTGAATAACTTGACGGCTATCATGAACTCACTGAAGAATTGCAAATGTTATCGAGCCGGTGAGACAAAAAATGTAAACAAAAACTCTCCTAAACAGAACACACTACACCAAAAAACGAAAAGCCAAAAAAAGTTTACAAAGAGTACAGAGTTAAATAAACAAACAAAAAAAAACTATCGCAGATAAAAACTTAGAGAACGGTAAATATTCTAAATCTCTATCGGACAGTAGCTCCAAACAAAATGAATTAAAAACAATAATCGGAGGCAGTCTCGAAGAAGATAACAACGGATTTAAAGTTTGGATTAAGAAAAAGCGACCGATGAATTCACATCTAATTATGGGAACAGCTAAAGATTCATCGTTGAAGGGGTAGTTGCAATATAATCATTTTCACATCCGTGGATTGGATCCGCAAACGGGCGAGGTTGACGTAAAAGATTTTCTAAGTAAAAATCGATTTATGCATGCTAAGTGTGATAGATTCAATCGAAATATCCCGACAAGTATCAATTTTAGCAGAAAACTCTGATAATTTTAAGAACCCCGAACTATGGCCAACAGGCGTCAAAATTAATACCTATTTTTCGAAAGCTCTTGACGAAGGTAGCCACAACATAATAAACACATAATGTGATTACTTAGAAAAATGTATTTTTACAATAATCCACCAAAGTCTCATGAATAAGATAGGTGAGGTGGATATCTTCTTAAACAGTTATAATGAAAAAGTGTACGTTATTGCACTGGTTGACGGCTGACGGTATGTGGGGAATGTGCCTGGATGGCTATGTATTGGCTTCTTCATTCTGCAGAGCAGAAAAACAACATGGTGGGTCCTGCATTTTTGTTGCGGATGGTGTTGCTTTCGTGGAGATGACTAATGTGAGACAGAAAAGCATAGAAATGGTTGTTGAGTGCAGCAGCGTATGTATACCCAAATATAGCAGGCTCGTTATAAATATACATAACATACATATAGAGCCCCATCGGGAGATTTAAATGTATTCTTCACCATTTTAGAAGATATACTACAGACTGCAACTATGAAACATAATCGTAAAATAGTACTTTTGGGAGATTTTCATATACCTAGATGGAAGGAAGATAATAGTAATGCAATGATGAAGGACGTTATCGGTTCATTTGATCTGTCAATAACCATAACGAAACCGACCAAGGTTACAAAAGCACTGTAAGTACGATTGATAATATATTTACTAATGATAAGGATTTCTCTAGCAGTGTTGTGGCAATGGCATTATCGAATCATTATGCGCAGAGGTTACGCATTATAATGCCCATTTCCTCCGCCAAGGTAGAAAACACATATACAGAAAGAAGAATAATTACTTCCGGTAATCTTACTGAGATGGAGGAGTACGTCAATACTATCGATTGGTCATCAATTATAAATGACTGCGACGCAGACACCTGTTATAATAATCTGTTGGAAGTCATAATGAATAAATTTAATGACATTTTTCCAAAAAAGTGGCAAGCTATAGAAACGATAGAAAAAAAAACCAATAATTGGATAACAGATGAAATCAAGAACAAAACTACAATTAAAAGACAGATGTATGAAGATATGAAAAATGGTATCATTGAGGCAAATAGTTACAAAACCTTTTGTAATGCACTGAGGATTGAAATTGCAACTGAAAAAATAAGGAAGGCAAACAGCCAATATATTAATGACTCTCAAAACAAAGTAAAAGCAACATGGCAATTGGTCAGGCGAATTACGGGGCATACAAAAAATAAGAAATCTGACGTAACGAAAATAAATATTGAAGACAAAAAAAATTATGACAATGACAAACACGAAACACTGAGGTAGATCACTACTTACCTTATCGATGCATGCAAAGATATGGAGAAGAATTTACCTGGCTATTGCCACATACCTAGAAATCCTGTGAGTTTGCTCTTTACTCCAACGACGGCCACAGAAGTGAATAATATAATTTAAAAAATGAAAAACACTAACTCCGTCGGTTTTGACGAGATACCTGTGAGGTTAATCAAATTTTGTAGTATGGTGTTTGCAAGGGTTCTGGTGCCAGTGATTAATATGTGTTTGCAAACTGGTGTGTTTCCCGACAAACTAAAACATGCTACTGTAAAATTAATACATAAGAAAGATGATGAAAGAAACATAGAGAATTACAGACCTATATCTCTTCTACCTAACATCTCTAAGATTCTTTTGAAAATTATATCCAGAAAAATATATGTGTTTATCGAACAGTGCAACATTATTACTGGAAGACAGAATTGCTATATTAAAGGAAGAGCAATTACCAGGGCGTATATCAGGTGCTGCAGGGTTTCTTGGAAGGTGTTAATGATGACTGGGAGACGATTGCGATCTTTATGGACCTGTCAAGAGCGTTTGAAAGTGTAAACCACATTAAACTCTATCGTAAATTGGAGAGCATGGGAATTAGGGGTGTATCTTTAGATTTCATACGTTCTTATCTAACCAACAGGATGCAGCGTGTCGAATCAATAGACGAGGAATCTGGAACATTGTTGTTTTCTGGTTGGCAGATAGTAGAGAGAGGAGTGCCTCAAGGATCTATCTTGGGCCCGCCCCTCTTCCTACTTTACAAAAACGATTTACCAACTATCGTTAACCATACCATCACATTATATGCTGACGACACATCGGTCATAATAAAGACTAATAAAGAAGACATTATACAGGAAATTACAACGACAACCAAAAGATTTGACGAATGGTTTATACATAACGATCTGAAACTGAATGTCAATAAAACAGAAATCGCAACAGCATGCATTCCTTAAAACACAGCAGCGTGACTAATATTTTATAAATATCTTCGTCATTTCCTTCTCGTGTCTGGGATGGAATTTGCACAAAATATTTTGGATTTAAGTCTAATAATATAATATCTTCCCATTTTTCATAATTTTACTTTCATTTTACACCCTGTATATCATACTACGTAAGTACAATATATTACACAAAGATGCTAATAAGAAGTTAAAGGTTCTTATGTTATTCACTGGACACAGCTAAAATATATTTTTAGTTCTTTATATATTGCATAGAACTTCGTAAGTTGGTCTTTCATAAGTAAACATAAGTTGTTTCATAAGTAAACATATGTAATACATACAATAATTTAGTTATTAAAACAATAATAAATAACTAAATAATATAATATGAATCGGCAAATAGTAGAGCTGAATTAAAACTGAGTAATATCAGAGCCAGTTAGCCAGTTTACACAACCGAATATGCGTGACAAAGAAATTTCTAGCAACCAGGCACTCTAAACCGAATTCCCTGTTAAGAAACAGTCTACATAAACAGAGAGAGAGTCAGTTGAATTGACAACAATACATTACGAAGTCGAACATCGGTAGGAAACGTTATACCCTGTGCTCGTGACCATGAATTAAAGCAGAAATGAAAGATAAAAATGTCGTGTATGTGTTATGTGCGGACAAATGAAACGATCGTCAAAAAAAATCTGATGTGATGGTAAATACAATGGAATAATTTGAACGGTCATCCTCTTACTTGCTTCCAAAAGGGTTACAAAATGTACTACCGATGAAATTTTGAAAGTGGTGCTGAGCGCATTAACAAATTTAATGTTTCAAAAAACTAACTTTTAATGTTTATGAATAATGATGCCGCAAACACGCTTTCTTTGGATCGATGTCTTAAAGAACACAGCGGTAACTTCTTACATGTAACGCGTAAAGGTCCATGTTTTAAACCTTTTGTCGCCATTGACACCTAAATATTATCCTCGAGTAAATGCTTTAATAGCTCATACGAAGGCAGTGAGGCTCTCCGTACAACGCCGAATTTTGCTTCTCTTGCCGAGTATATTAATAACTAACGAAGCTTTTTTTATTTTTTTTTTATTTATTATTAACATCCAACAGCAGAAAAATCTGCACATTATAGGATAGTTATACATAGAGAAAACAGTTCAAAATACAACAAAACAAACAATTCGTAATAATAAGTGTCAATGCAATACTAAATTATTAATAATTAAAAGAATAATTAAGTTCAAATGTATGTATGTACACTCTCTTTCTAAAGTAATGTCTCCCCCAGCCAACGGCTTCCTATCGATAATGTCTTCCAATGGACGTACTCTAGCCGTCGGGCGACCTCGGTTACCCGACATTGCTATAACCGAGGTCGCCCGACGGCTAGAGTACGTCCATTGGAAAGCGTTACTGATATAAACCCGTTGGCTGGGGGGGACATTACTTTAGAAAGAGAGTGTACATATTGCTGTGTATCTTTCGTTGACATGCACGATTACGGGCATAAACAAAAAGTGTGCGCCGGCCAGCTTCAGGCATACAAACACTTAAACTAACGATCGCGAGCAGACTCTACAAATAAAAGTATATGATCTCAGGGAGAAAGATTTGTAATAAAACTCTAAATGGGCGGTTCTACGAGAATTGAAAATATTGAAATTAAAATAAGTAGTATACCTAACCATACCTAAAGTTTGATCGTGGGATCGATAATTCTATTGTTATCTGCCACAGATATAATTTTGAAAAACAAAGAAAAAGGAGTCAAATTGAAAAATTACCAAAACAAGAACTCTGTAACAATATAAATATATTCTTGTATAT
Source organism: Popillia japonica (assembly GCA_004785975.1). NCBI lineage: Eukaryota > Metazoa > Arthropoda > Insecta > Coleoptera > Scarabaeidae > Popillia > Popillia japonica. Next base: position 21,298 of record SMLS01067564.1, read on the forward strand.
TTAAAAAAAAAAAATAAAAAAATATATAATTAAAGAATAAATTACTTGTCAAAATATCTAACAAATTTAGAATGAATTAATCACAATTGTGAACAAAATACCCAGAAAAGTATATTTTCCCGAGGGAAAATATATAAAAACTGGATCTTAGCAACTAAATAAAATCTTGGAAGTTTTCTTTAAAAAAAAACGTAAAAAAAAATAAAACGACAAAACTGAAACAAACTACTGTAACTCAAAAATATCAACTGAAAATATCCTTCAAAGCAAACTCAAACAAACTAAAATCTTACTCGCGCAAACTTCCAAAACGATAATTTCTTAAAATTAAAATAAAAAAAAACTTACTTTAAAACTAATCACTACACTACATAGAAATCATTGATGCAATCTCTAACAGAATAATCAAACAAAATAATCCACGCAAATAAAAAAAACTAATGAAATGAATCTAACAACTAGGAAAATCAAAGAAAATAACGGAGAAATTAATAACACGTTTCTACTGACAGAAATTGCATCAATAAGATCACAGCTCGACCGAGTTTTTACACGAAGAGGCCTGTGATCTTCAACGTAGATCTGCCCAAAAAGTAGACAGAATATTTGAAATTTATATAAAATACAACTGCTTGACTTACATAGCAAAAATATGACCTTGCAAAGAAAAATCTAAAATTCACCCAGCTACAGAACGTAGAAAAATTAAAACAAATAGTGGAATTTCTAAAATATTAATAATTTATCCTTAAATCTAAAAGCTTAAAACTACCGGCAAAAATATACAATAGAAAGAGTTCGTAAGAATTTCAAATATACAGAGACACCGGCGAAGCACCTTCTTACGACTGAAGGAAAAATCTAATATACTAAAAGATCCACAACAATATGTATATGGTATAAAGGAGGACAATAAAGGTATTACGTACGAGGTACGAAAGTATTAGTTACTAATTAGTGAAAATATAGTAACACATTAAATTGAGAATTGAGCCATTTCCTGTGTTTCATTCTAATTCTGATAAAGAGAATGGAAGTTCTGTATTTATGTAATGGTGTTGAAGAAGCAGGAAAAGTGGCTATATTTCTAACACTACATGGAGGTACTGCTAATAAACTGGTCGCGTAATTTATTTAAAAGTAAGACTTAGTAAGCTTAATTGAAAGCAATATCAAAAGCACATTTAAACAATTAGTGATTGCTGAAATATTGAAATTTTAGAGTACCTATTCGGCAAGGATCTCTAACAGCAGCTGCTGGATACATTGTAACATTCTAACGAATTTGTGTGTAGCTTATCAAATAAGTATATTCAAAGAAAATTACTTTCAGAAATTGAATTGAAAATGAATTAATGTGTGATAAATCATGTCAAATGATTTCGGCCATGAAAGTCTTAAGTGAAAAGAGCAGAGGACTAAGTGATAAAAGTATAAGTGTAATGAATTGCCTAGGCAACAAAACAAGGAATTTTGGGAAAATAAAAGAGAAAATAAGCAATGGTAATGGTTAATGGAAGATAACAATGTTGCAAAACATATTCCTACAATCTGAACAAATATGAAGAAAATATCATATTCCGGATGTTGACCGTATCATGGTAATATACGGTACAAATAAGTGCATAAAATATACAGTATAAAACTCGACGATTCGCCACGAATGTAAGTGGCTTCTTCAGGAACAAAAAATGGCCAAGGATACCAGAAGGATATAGTAACTCTAAAATAAGTGTAAACCACGCTATAGGCGGTGGTTGGTAGTTGAATGATGTCAAAAGGTGACCGTAACTTGACATATCAACCACGCTAGAGGCAAAAACTTGCACTGTATATACATAACACTCGGAAACACTCAGTAATAAATAATGAAAAAGCTGAAAGTAAACCAAATCAGATTAGAAGCACGATAATTACAGAAACCTTTTTAGATGACGAGAAAGTATGGCTACTAAATAAGAGAAACTAGACAAAAACATACCTAGTAAGGCTTCTAATCGATTAGTCTTTCTTACATGCTGAGTACTAATGCAGAGACTTCTTTCGAAGAAGATTCATCATCCCATCAACCGGTATAGTCTACCCACTTCCTCTCCTATACCAACTTAGCTTTACGCCAACTTACATACACTAATAGCGTCCTGTCGCTCAATGAGAACTATAAAATTTCTACAACGACTTGAAGCATAAAGTGAATTGTATCTAAATTGGGGACATTTTTATATACGTACCTATGTATTACGTAAGTCGTTACATATGTAGGGAATAGAACGAAGATATCACACACTCGAATAGGAATTATGAAATTAGGAATACAGCGTTTAAGTGATATCATCTGTTTTACTGTAAATCTGATGTCGTATGTGTGTCCACGACACTACAAAATGTTCCATTAAAACATACACATTATAATATTATCTTGGTAATTAGATACTTTTTATTGTGTTACAGCATAAAATGCAGACCGCAAACTACATAAACTTTCTACATTTAAAATAACCGTCGAAGAATGTTCTGTGAACACCTCGACTAGCTGATTTTTTTCACGTGATACTGCATCAACTGTCTCGTGAAACCTATTGAAACTTGATGTTTCTAGACATACATATACATATAATAATAATAATAATAATAAGAGTTTATTGTCATGATTCCTAAGAACATGGACAGTGTCACACATATTGCAATTGTTACTAATAATAAAATAAAATAAGTAAATAAGCGAAAATGGTTCAAATTAAAATTAAAATAGTCCACAATACGGGAAATACTTTCGAAGTAACAAAAATGAAGCACATATGTAGTTACATGTTAAGATATTCGTCCAAAGTGTAAAATGAATTACTCAGTAAAAATAATTTGTGTAAATTGTGTTATGGTTAAGGACGTTTTTAAATTTGCGGGTAACATTAGATAGTATTATCGCCTTATATTTCGGACTAGCTTCAAATAATTTTGTTCTATGCCGAGGCACATTGAGATCATGTCCCTGACGGGTTTCCATTTTATTGTATATGTCACTATTTTTTGTAAAAGTCGACACATTTGTTTTGAAAAATATTATAGTTTCATAAATATATAGTGATACTATTGTTAAAATATTTAATCTCCTGAACAAAGGTCGACACGATGCAGAAAACTCTGCGCCAACCATTGTTCTAACAATTTTCTTTTGTAAGAGAAATAATCGTTTAGCACTAAAAGAGTTCCCCCAAAAAATAATTCCATACCTCAAGCTTCCCTCCACATACGCAAAATAGAACAATCTGAGGCAGGGTATGTCCACCTGACTTTATAACGAACGTATAGCATATAGTGCCGATGACACCCTACTTTCCAATTCAGAACAATGAGCCTCAAATCTCAAAGTAGAACCTACAGTTATTCCCAAAAACTTAACTTCACTACATGCCGACCTCAGTTCTCCATCAATGTTCAAACACATTGGCTCTGCCCTATCAAACAACGTTTTAAATCTCATAAGCTCATATAAAGCGTTATCACGGATAATGTCGGATACTACACAACTCGTATCATCGGAGTACTGCGTTAAAGTACACGTTGACAAATGCATGAACAAATCATTTACGTATATCAAAATAATGTCGGCCCAAGAACGGAACCTTTTGGAACTCCGCATGTTAGTCTAACGTCAGTTGAATTAAAAGTTCTTATTACATTATCCTTCTCAAATTTCATCGATATACTAGCCGACCTACCCGACAAGTACGACTTAAGCAAATCATAGGCGAAAACCAATGGAATGCAGTTTATGCAACAACACCGAATGATCGATCACATCGAATGCCTTAAATAGATCGAAAAATATGCCAGTCACAATATGTTTACTATCTAACTGCTATCTATATATTTCAATTTATGAGATAAGGAATTAGTTTGTGACAATAAGACAGAAATTCTGAATCCTCATGCACCTATTTTATGTACCACAATGGTAGGCGAATACTAAGTCCAAGTTTCTTTTTGATAAGACTACTTACACGCGACGGATAGCAGGGCCGAAAATATTTCTAATGCTTCACGACTACCCGTAGCAGTACATCTTTCCCACATTTATGGCTACACCATTTACACTTCTGCATATTTGATTTCCTCTATTGTTGTTGATCAGGATTCCAATTTAAATTATATCTAGATTGTCGGTCTAAGAGATCCCTTATCTAAAGCGCGGAAAACTATGTGCACTTCTTTTGCTATATCTTCTTACATTTATAAATGCTTCTGTAATTAATAAAAACCTTACTGTTTTTTATAGATTAGTCAGTGATGGTATATAAAGTCACCTTGTTGCTTTTTCTTTTGGCACTAAATTGATCACACGTAAGAAAATCATATTTTTTATGAACCTATAATGGATTAACTATACACTAGAAACTCTTGCCTTAAGATTAGCTTTAGGAATACGTTCTGAATAAAAGTTGCTTTATAGTTATATTATAGTTTCTTTATAGCTGAATGTCGTATTGTTCCGAACGTTTTTTACAAATCGTGTTCAAGTAATATAATAATTACTTAACAGACTTTAATTTACGCCTCAGTTTAGTAAAACACGACTACTATAACTTATTAGTATGTACCTACCCTAGATTTATACGTAATTTGAAACAAAAACTCTATATAAACTGTATAAGTAGCAGTTCATTTGTTAATTCATTTTCGACCGAAAAGGTCTAAATCTAAATATATTGTTCCTGTCCCGGTACTTTGTTGTCTGTATCGTTCCTCTACTTCCTTCTGACTCATTAAGTCTCTGCACATGCTTTGGATAGCTTCCCAGTTTTAAGCGGATTTTGTCATTAGCGTGGATATACTTTCTGGGGTTATTTGGTGCCCAATAATTACGTTTGCCGCTCTTCTGGCATCGCTCCATCTGACACAATCAAAAATGGTGTGTTGTGCCGTATCACATGGGCCGCAATAGATGCAGTCCTTTACATCTTTGCCGAATCTTTTTGTGTAAGCACGTAAGCAGCCGTGCACTGTAAATACCTGGGTCGTGTAATAGTCAAGAATTCGGTGTTTGCACGTTACCCAGTTGTCTATATTTTGGATTAGACGGTTTGTCCACTGCACTTTCTCTATCTCTCGGTCCCATCGGTTTTGCCACTGCGCAAGAGTGCTTTTATTAGCCCTCCTGTTCATTTCAGCTCGTTTGTCTTGCTTGTAGTTATACATCAAGGGCGGTTTATGTGCCATAAGATCTATAGGTGTTACTCCAGTTATCACTTGTAACGCTGACAGCGATACTGTGCTGTAAGCAGAGGCTTCTCGCAGCAAGATGTTTCTCTGCATTCTCTCTCATCTTTCGCCTGTGCTTTTGGACGTAGAGAGCTTTGTACCACACTGGTGCTCCATACAGGACTACATTATGTATAGCGCTGTCGAGTATAGTTCTCTTGCTGCTTCTGGGTCCATTTAAGTTGGACATTATTCTGTTTGGGCTAGCTTCTTCGTTTTCGCTTTTTTAATAGCCATGTCCACATGTACACCAAACGTCCCCCCAGGACAACACCCAGATAACTTATGCTTTTAGCAGGTACTAGTCTTATTCCTTCCAGAGTAAATGCGATATTGTTTCGTTTGCGTTTATCTTTTAGTATAACCGCCTCTGTTTTATTATACGGCGTTACTTGCCAATTACAGCAAGCCAAGCACTTCGTCGTACGTTCCAGAGAACTGGACCAAGGATCGATCCCTGGGTTACACCCGTGCTCACCTACACCATTTCTTCCTTGGCTACAGCAATCTTCCTACCGGTGAGGTAGCTAGATATGAAATTCACCAAGTGTGCGGATATCTTCCTTTCACGTAGCTCTTTAATGATCAAACTATGACGTACAAAGTTAAAAGCATTCCTTGCATCGATAGTAATGAGGACACACCATTTACAATTAAATTCCTTGGGCGTATCGATCACAGTTTGGATGGCATGGGTGGTTGACTTGCCTTTTCTGAAGCCATATTCGTTCCTATAAAGATCGCTTCTCTCTTCCAGCTCCATGACCAGCCGATTTTTAATAAGTACTTCTAAAAGTTTGCTTAAGGTGTTCAATAAACATATTGGCCTGTATGAACTGGTAAGTTCTGGTGATTTTCCGCTTTTGATTATCAAAATAAGTTTGGTAACCTTCCACTGGTCCGGGAATTTCTGCAGTCTCAACAGTATATTCATGAGATCGCGAGTAAGCTTGGGGTACCGCTTGCAGCTATTTTGATGGAATCCCCTCCGGTGCCGGTGCTTTACCATTTTTAATGCTTAAGGCTGCATTCTTTATTTCCTCTTCGGTAAATTTTTTAAGGTTTGTTTCCACCGGACTCGCTTCCCATGTGTCAACCGTCGAGAGGAAGAGATCAGCGATTATTTGTTTTTTCCTGTCAACACTTAGCCCATATGGTGCCAAATATTTCGTTTTCTTTAGTATAAATGGAGAGGCTTCGCTCCAGATGTCACTGTCTAATTCTTTGCAGAGCTGTTCCCAGTGTCCCTTTTTTGATTGCTGTATAAGTTGCTGCATAGAACCTTTCTCCCCTTCCGATATTCTTCTCTAGCAACTTCTGCTGCGGCTACTCTCTCTGTCCTTCTGTTAAGTCGGGTTAGTTTTCTTTTGAGTGTTATGCATTCTCGCCTTTTTGTTGATATCCCCTCGTTCCACCAGTAGGGGTCTCTTTCACTTGCATTTTTGCTAGGGACACAGTTTTATATGCCTGCCGAATCTAATTTGCGCATGTTTCGTAATTTACGTCCTCTAGATGTTCCGCCATGAATTCTATTGTGTCTCTGAAAGCTTTCCAGACAAGTGTTAACGTCGTCATGTTTATGTACTTTCCTGTTTGTACGTCTTTGATTTCGAAATAAATGTATTGATGTTCCGTGAGGGTTATATAAGTCTTTGTATCGCCTCTGACGAACGTCGGTCTGAGCCTGGTATTGTGGACAACCAAATCTTTTTCTGCTATTACCTATATCCCGCACTCTCGTCCGTAGTAGGTGAGTTCCATTGGAGGGACTTAGCATTAAAGTCTCCGAGAATTACAGTTTTGGTTTTACCTAGTTCTTTCTTCGTGGTTTTTACTTTCTCTTTATGTAGTTTTATTCCGATATTTGGAGATATATAACAACATATGATCGCACAGTCCTTAAAGAATAGAACCAAGTATCCGTCGCCTACTTTATGCCCAATTACATTCGTATTACGAGATAGAGAAAGTACCGCCACAATCACTCTGTTATCTTTTATCCACTGACTACCGCTTAGGTACTCTTTTTTTATTTGGTTCGCCAACAAACTAAGAGGTTTTTCTGTTTAGCCGTTGCGTAAGCCATGTCCCGTGCCGTATATGCCCGCTCAATGTTTGCTTGAAGAATTTTAAGATCTATTTCTCTCTTGCTTGCCCACTACGTTGTTACTAATTCGTGTTGGTTCTTCTTGTTTTCCCGTCAGCTTTGTTTTTTCCCTTATTAATTTCCTGTAGTGGCGACATTTAGTTTGATCTGCTCTATGTCCTTATCTGTTTTAAAGGTAAGACAAAAGTCAACATTTGTGCAGTCCTTAGTTCAGTGGTGGCCTTTTCTGGATTTCATACAGATCCCAGTTTTGTCCTCCCCTTGGCACTCACTTCCAGGCACTGTCCAGGCACCTGTAGCGACTGACGATATTCACGCGCATCCTTACTTTACATGGCGTCCATCCTATTCTAACTGTTCCACGTTTGCTTAATTCTTTCGCCATTTTCTCTTCCATTGTGGCAGTAGCATAGATGCTACTTTTATGTTTCCTCCTCTAGCGTCTCCTACGCTTCGTTGGATAGTAGCATTATCTCTTCGCTAGTTGTGTCACCGTGGATTCTTTTCAGGAATCTTCGTATCTTTTGGTTTCGACCTGCATATCCGTAGTGTTTTTCAATATTTCTAGCTTATTAAGGGTACGTCTCCTTTCATTGTCTTTTTGATAGATTTCACTTTTATTCCAATTTTATGATACCTTTCTCTAGATTCCACTTTTCTTTTATTTCCAATGACTTGTGCTTAGCTTTCTTGCTTGTATTTACTTCAATATTAATACTGGAGCCACGATATGCAGTTGTGTCGTTCCATGGGTCATTGCCTCATTTCCAAGCTTGTCAATAATTTCATAAAGATTGCAGATGTTGCTTAGACCTTATGCATGCATTTCGTATGGCAGTACATAGAGAGTACGCAGAGAAGTTGAAAATATTAAGATTCAAAAAAAGAAAATCATTATAAAGAGATTAATATCATGATATATGTATGTATGTAGATCAAGAAGGAAAACGACCCAGTTACTTTTACATAGATATTGAAAATTTTAGTATCGTTTATAATTTGATTCGCACCTGAATTTTGTTAATTTAAACTCTGCTTTTCCTTAGTCCTTGAACAAAATTAGTAAATCTTGACAAAAAATATCTTGATAGGTATAAGGATTATTATTTATATATGTTATATTGAAAGTATAATTTAAAAACATTATACTTTGTTCATGAGATTACAAACGTAATCCTATATATGTATACAGGGTGTCCGCGATATACAAAGCATGCTTTTAAGGGGTGATAGCTACAACGATTTAGAAACAAAAACATATAATACACCTTGGGTCTATCTGTAAGCGTAAACGAGAAAAAAAAATATTTCTCTGTCACAAACTTCGACGCATACTGTACACCGGCAGTCGATCAGTGCAAGATTTACCCGACGATTACAGGCGTGTGTTCTTGAAAATGGGCAACACATCGAGCCTTTCCTGTAATACATTTTCTCCTGTCTCTCAAAAAAGTCCTTTTTAGGACCACCAATTTATCACAAATAAAAGAAAAGAACTCAATTTTGTAGTAGCCTTTACGAAAGAGCTTAAAGCGCCATAACATAATTGCAGTAATTACATTGTTTTCATTCAATGCGACTTTCCCGCAACTTAAATTTTCATTTACCGATCGGAGGCTGTTATTAAATATGCCCTTTTCATTCTAACTTCAACATAACATCGATTTTATTGTCATAACATTATTAAAAAAAACGCAGAGGTATGTTTATTTTAAAACGTATAGCCATAGACTTCGTACGATACAATAGTCTAATGTAGTTCAAGGTCATATAAACAGATGATGCTTGGCTTGCATCTGCACTTATGTTGGAGACGTGTACAGTATGGTGTAAGAGAAATGACACCACGCTTCAATTTCAAAGTATTAAATAATTCGTTTTCATCGTTGTTTTCAATTATTTTCAACCCTAAATTTTTTATATGGTTTTTTGGTTATTTAAGAAGCAATATGGATGAGTTTTCTTGTACAGTTTGACCAAATAAGGTTTTTTAGAAATAATTTCTTTTCTTGTTTACGCCTACAGATAGACCCAAGGTGTATTATATGTTTTTGTTTCTAAATCGTTGTAGCTATCATCCCTTAAAAGCATGCTTTGTATATCGCGGACACCCTGTATATCAAGGGGTGGGCTGGAGCCGGCTCTCGCGAACCGGTTGTTAAAATTTTTGAAACCCGGCGAGCCCCTAAAACCCAAAAATAAGCCATTTTAGTAGCATGTTTATGCAAAATATGCACATCGCGCCGATGTGCCACACACTCGCAAACATATCTGCACAACACGCTACGCACATCATGTGCGTACGTAAAATACGCAGTGCTTGAGATGTTTTCAAATAGATGGTAATGATGTTCGTGACTTTGTAGACGCAAACATACAACTCAAAAATTTTCAGTTACCTAATTCAATTTTAAGGGCTAAAGAAATAGCAAGCACAATTGCTATTAGGAGTTCAGAAGTTGAGAGAGAGGTTTTAGCCTTATGAATTTAATTGCATCAAAATTAAGAACCACCCTTACTGAGGAACATATATCCAATCTAATGACAACAAATTTATTGAGGAAACCAATAGCGAATTTGGATGCCATTCCTTCTGTTACATCTTGGATGAATCAGAATCACAGGTTAGCAACAGAAACAAAGGTAAGAAAAGGGCACAATAATGATGTTTCAGCAAATGAACAAGGCATATGGACTCTACATTAATTAATTAATTAATTATGCATATACATAGCATATAGTGTGTTAAATTTGGAACTAATTCGTTTTTTGTGCAATAAATGTTTGTTTTGTTATATACATATATTATATAGCTATATTATACTGTATAAAAATAAATGGGGACAATGTACTCATTATTTACGGGTTTTTTTTCTTCGAAATAATAGCGAGCCGGTTGTTCAAAATTTGGCAGCCCATCTCTGTGTACAGGGTGTATTTGATATAAAAGTAAAGACTATGAAAAAATGGAAAGATATTATTTTATTAAACTTAAATCCAAAATATTTTGCGCAAATTCCTTTCCAGTCGCGAAAAAAAAAATTACAAAGATATTTATAAAATATTCGTCACTTTCACAACTGTCGAATTTTTTTCCAACGAATATGTATGTAGCGGAGGGCAGGTGCAGGTGCAGCGACAGGCGATATTTAACGAGTGCATTATTGAACTCTTCATTCAAAGCTATTTAAAAAAACTGACACATCAGCGTTATCTTGTAGTTTTTATAACATCGGCAGCTGTTTTTGCGTTAGATTGATCGAGGTGAACATTTTCGATTGAATAGGCGGCACATATTACAGTTTATAAGGGAGATTATAATTTTGGCATTCGCGTGTGGTAATTGAACAAAAAATATTTGGATATATGCTACATAATTGTAACTTACCATTCTTAATATTTTTTACTTTTATTTTAAATACTCCCTGTATATCACTGATTCTTTTTTGTCCTTTGGTACTCTTCTTGATGAGCGTGGCTAGTTGTTTTTTTAATTTATTTGACTTGAATCAAATGTCAATGTGAAATCTAAAAATCTGTTCTGGAATAAATTGATTTTTAATCCTATTATATAATCATTCTTTTTATATGTAGGTTTCTATGTGTTTGACGCAAATTTTAACTTTCTGGTGGATATTTTGATATAGAAAAATATTTAGGTATTAAAAATAATTACATACCTATATAATAGTAGGTACTTATATGACGTTAATGTCAAACACAGACTCAATACATACTTCGTACAAAGAATAAATGAATAAGGACAGCAAAATATTTTGTGATCAAAGTTTCTTGCAAGAATCTTTTCAATGTGAAATAAGTTACTTTTTACTTTATACTCCTATTATGTTTACTCCTCTTTAGGTTTGGATGAATGGATAAACAATACTGGAAACACTTTTCTTTCAAAAATAAAAGACTTAAATATATTTTATTAAACAAGTTATTTAAAGCCCTTATTATTTGCCCACTAATCTAAAAGTATTTTTTTTATATTAGGCAAACAATTTATTGTTTGTAATCATTGCTGACAAAAATTATTATAAGAATAAAATGCTTTATTTTGCACTTCTCGCTACCATATATGTATATGATAAATGTAAGTGTCTTCAGTCCGTTATGTTCACATTTTGTCAACAAATTTAATTTCATCTAAACAGAATCGTTTCTAGCCCGCTCGATAAAAACGTTTAACAAATTTTTAGTGCTGGTTTTGAAATATTAAGTGGACAACCAGTATGACAGGCTTGAACATATACATATTTTGTATGATTTGGCGATTTAATTTTTATTTGAAAAATTTTTGGAAATATTTCAGTAAAAGATTTTAGAAATAGTTAGGTATTCAGATATATTTTAATGACGTGTATTTAATTTACAAGCTAAACAAAACATAATTTACGATTCCATATTAGGTTCATACCTTTTATTCATACATTTGTTACTTTTATTATTTTTTTGCAAAGAATAAATCATTGCTTAAAATACATCATACATAATGAATATCTCTAAATGGAATTGTGTACAATAATAATGTATTAATAGTTACAGATAACAATAAAAGAATAAATAATGACAAACATCAATTTAAAAGACAATACATATTAGCCAGGATTATTTGATTTATTCGACCTGAGTCTATCTAAACCAGATCGTTCTTCTTCCTCATCGCTTGTATAAGATGACATACCAGAACCTCTTGTAGCTGTTGCTTGCATCAACTCCTGATCTGGTGCATTTCTGCTTTCATACAACAATATATTAAGTGTTTCTTCATAAATTCTTGCTTCAGGACATTCTACTTTTGTATGTTTTTTATCTGTTGCATATACAATTGATGTGCAACATACTTCAGAGACTTTCTTACCATGACCATAGAACACCCAACAGCAAATCTCACTGGTACTAATGACATCTTTAATAAACAATACTCTGTTACTATACCATAGAGATAATTTATCAAATAACTCAATATTTTTCAATAGATTATCATCTGAAGTACTGGTGTATGAGTATTTATTATTATGACGATTAATTAATAATTTTATTGCAGGCTTTGTTGTAGAGCTGATCAACATTTCCTCTTCTTTCTGTGATGTTATCAATGGAACTTTACATATTGGTTCAGCCTCACGCTCTTTTCGCTTGGTTAGCGCTTGATTACATGGTTCTGCTAGCTCAGCAATGCAATAATACTTAGCTTCAGCTAATAATTCTGCAAGTTCCTTACTTGTTTCTGGAAGTGTTACTGTACCATCTCTAAGAAAATTTAGAATTGTTCCAAAATGTCTGCCCGATCTATCAATTAGTATCCATCCTACAACGATAAAGTTAATAACAATTTCAAAATAGCAACAATGCTTACCATCTGAATCCGATAGAACTTCCATTCGGCCACTAAACATAGCTCGTAGCATAGTATCATGTTTGGTCAACGTGCCAATTGTTGTATAATATAAACATCCTCCAACATTCAATTTAACATATTCAGAAGGATTACCTTTTATTACCGTTTTGTCAGACATCACAATTAGATCTACATGAAACACTCTCACCCTACGCGGTATGTCTTTATCACAACATTCCAAGTAATGAGCTTGCATACAGATTTATCAACGTAACGATAACAAAGCAAAGATTAAGTTTATCTTATAAACACATTAAATTATACTTTCTATAATGACAAATTTAACTGTAAGATTACAACTATTCTTAGTTTTAAGAATTATGTTTTGTATCTTTAGCTAAAACTGAAGTAAAAGAAGAATATCGCGAACTTTGACGAACATAACCAAAGAACGATGCAATCTTGCATTATAACCACAACCACAACCATAAAAATTGAAAATAACTCTCGATATTGTATTGCAAGGCCTCGTATTTACGCAACAATTAATATGCAGATGTCGCTTCAGAGAACATTCAAACAATAATCGCGTAACCGACAAATTAAGGCAAACTTAAACTCAATACGAATAATAACAATATGGACAAAGCGGAGCCTTGCATAACTTCTTATTATTATTTTGATCTATTAAAATTAAAATCATATTTCATAATTAAATGGTTGGTTACCTACAAAATCTGAGTTGATATAATATATGATACAAGTTAACTTATCAGCCAAACGAGAACAACATAGGTACAAATTGGAAACAAAAAAAAATGTTTATTGAAATTCCTAGTGAATAAGTAATCTGCTGGTATAAAATATGCAATTGAAAATTAAAGCGGAGAATTAAAATGATATCTCATATGGCTGTAAAAAACACTAAGACATTTGTAAAATCTATCAAACTATACTTTATTTAAGAAAATGAACATAAGTACATATAACAGACAAATACTTAGTGCTATTGTCTATTTTTTTGAAATGCTTTGTTATAGCAGCGATTACTGCAAGGATTACTGCCTCTAGCAAATCGTCGCCAGATTGCTGGCAGATGTTCTTTTCTTGAGGTCTAATTTGCTACTTATCGCAAATAAAAATAAGAATCCATATAAAACTAAATAGTAATATGGCAAAGGAGAAGTATGTAGATTATGAAAGATGCCATTATTTTCGTAATAGATATTTTTGGCTGTAACGATGAAGTATTTAATTGCATATGTACCACAAAGTATATACATATAAACATATACATATGAATAATCTGTAATAACTCGACAATGCACTCAGAAGTGGACCCGTGTATTTTGAGAGGTCCAGTTTTTAGCACTCAAAGAGTATGTGAGGTGCAAATGTAGTCACTCCTACGTAAAACAGAACTAATTTTACCAGTGGAACACGTACAATTCGTACTCGGTGTCAATGCTTGGCCGAGTGGAACAGCTAGCACTGAGTTAGTGCACTTTTAGTGCGCATTAAATTTGATATTTGAGCTGTGAATAGCTGAAAACTTAGAACTCGAATGGTAAAGTCGTTTTATGTCTTTATATGGTCTTTATTTGACATAGAATTTTGCGTTTATATACTGAAGAACTGCATAATGTAGATTAATTCGAGTGTAACATTCCGATAATTTTTTATAATTATTGGACTCGATATTCAGATAATTTTTACTGTGTGCATTGGCAGCATTTGTTCTTTACTTGTTTACAGTAGGCAACCAATCATGCATGCAACCAATCTGAAATGTGATGTGATCACTGCCATTTCCTATATTACGCGTTGTTGTAAATGTACATTAACCAACTAAGCCAATTAATAGTAATTATAAGGCATTGATATTTATACATTTTAATTCAGACGGCAAGATGGGTTTGTGCTTTGCCTATATGGATAAACCTGATACTGAAAAACATTCAACCGACGAATCAAATGCAAAGTTAAATTGCGGTACAAGTTTTATGCAAGGTTGGCGCGAGACCCAGGAGGTAACCAAACAATTCAGTAGTAATATATTGCAGATGCTTTGATGTTTAAATATAATGTTTGCAATTAATTTCTTTACAGGATGCTTTTAATTGTATACTAGATTATGATACAGATAGTTCATATTTTGCTGTTTATGATGGGCATGGTGGTGAGGAGGTTGCACTATATTGTTCTCAGAAGTTACCTGATTTTCTAAAACATTCAGACGATTATAAAGCAGGGAATATCGAAAAAGCATTAGAAAATGCTTTCTTACAATTTGATGCTAGTTTACTAACAAATGAAGTAAGCGAGGAATTACAACAATTACGAAATCAAGTTTACAAAGAAAGGAAGAAAAAAGAAAACAGATCTGATAGCAGTAGTGAGTCCGAGGAAGAAGATGTTGATTCGTTGTATAAAGAAGCTGTCATGCCTATTGAGGAATTGGTAGAGAAATACAAAAAAGGGGAAATATATAAAGATCATGTCAAAGATCCTAAAAAACAGGCATCTTGTTCTTCAAAGGATGTAATATCTTGTAGTAGTATTAGCGAAATACCAGAAACCAGTGGCATAATAGTTAGTACTTCCAGTTCTGTAAAGATTGAAGTGAGTTTAAAAGAAGAAAAAAAAGAAGAAAATTCAAGTAAGTAATTTATACACTTATATATGCTAAATGACAAACCTAATTTGAATCACAGTTCTATATGAAAAATGTAAAAGCCCTACTTATTATGAGATAAGATTTACTGCAATACATACTATTAGGAGCAATTGAAAATATACAGCTTTGTACGTTGCTATACCAGAATACAGTGGTTTCTCAATGTACATAAGTACCTAGCCCCACTGTAACTTTATTTATCAGATAGTGTAAATGGTTTTGCAAAACAGTGAATATACAGTACAGTACAAGACAGTTTAAGTGTTATGAATTTTATCGTGGCTAATACATCTACCTATTTCTTGTATCAAAATTTATGGGCTTGGTGATCATTTTGTCAGAGAGGCCAGTTTCTGGTTGTAACAAAACCAGATATACTAGCTGCGGCGATTGTGTGTATGATGGACTGGCGTCGTCTCTTCTGTCAAGTACCATTCATTGTTGGGAAAATAATTAACTGCAGGATGCACATCACAGGCCTCAGAGGCCAAGCAACCTATTACATCTTTAAGCATGCTAGCATTAACAATGGAATATTACTTGTAGATAATATTTTAACAAAGTAAAAATTAAGCTAATATGATAATCTCATGAACAATAAAGATTGAGTTTATAAGAACGGAAATATTAGCAGTTATTAATACTGAATTACCAGTTGCTAAAGCTGTGGATCACATAGGAACTAATCACAATTTTCATTTGATATGCAATTACAGTTAAGTACTTGTATGTTTAAGTATTAATATATGTACATAGATAATTATATACATATTTGTGATTTGTATTGATAATTTAGTTGACCGAAAATATTCGAAATGCTTTTTTACGAAAGAGTAGAATTTTTGATTTAAAAAAAAACTTTTTGTATTCATAACACAATTTTTTGTATTCATATAACACAATTTTACGCATTCCAATAAGCACGGGAATAGTTATTTACCTACATACTTAAGTGTGCGAAAAGAAAATTTGCATGGACGCGAATTTATAGCACGGGCAAACGCAGGGATAAATGGTTTTCTATCTGTCGTTTGTTTTGATAGGCAATAAATTAGCCATTGCAACATTAGCAGCTTCGCGAATTTCAGGGAATGTATGTACCTTGTAGTCCTTCATCAGAATGCATGTTTTAGACAAGATTTCAATATTATATTCAATTTTTTGAATTCGGCAAATTTTAAATTAAATGTCACTTCACATTGTCAGCACTGCCAAATCATTATTGTACAGACTTTGTGCGTGAAACATTTTGCGAATTCGTGTCCATAAAGTGCTCACTTTCGGTTCGAGCTTTAAACTGACTACTCATTCGCGAAATATGTTTGCCCACACTTGGTTCGTAAATAAATATTATTTTGATAACTGAACTTTATTAGTTTGACTTAGGTCTACAACTCACTAGCGGCTAACCGTAAGGCGGTGCACCGTTGCGGTGCGGTGGATGCACTCTACTGGAGACTCGCACGGAAGCCTGCCGGCAGCCGTACAGGGCGTAGAGAGGATGCGGCTGGCCGGAGACTCGGGCCAACCGCCACTTTTTGCACTACCTCTTGCAGATATACTACACCACTGCAAACTACTTTAGTACACGAATTCCAATTATTAGTCAACAACTGATTCTGTGTAATTAGTGGAAGGCGATGCTACACTCTACTGCACACTCAGTAAATGTAAAGATCTGTAAAGTGGTACGTAAACCTGATTGCCAGCCTTTGATAGAAAACGCCAATATTTAAATGAAATGTCTATTTTCATTTGCTCCTGATAACAATATATATATATTTCAGAATTCATATTTGCAAATGTATTTGTACCAAGAACATTTATTTCAGGTGATAAAACTTCAGATAGCAATGTAAAAGAAGTTGAAGAAAACCATACAATAGTTGAAAGTAAAGTAGATTTGCCAGATAGTTCAGATGACGTTAAAGATACATGTACTCCAAGTACTACTACCGCCCAGAAAGAAATCATAAGTCAAAATGGAGAACTTGAATCTGCTCAGAATTCCGAATCAGCAAAACCAAATGTTTCTAGTGCATCTCCAACACCACACGAAAATGGTGAAGTTATAAAAAAAGGTAAATCATACATTCATTTTATTCTTGAAAACATTCCACTGCATATTTCTGTATGATTTATATAAATTGGTACATTATTCATCTGATAGCGCTTTAAGATTGGTAAAAAAGAAGCAAAAACGTGCTTTATAAAAATTGCTAGTTACTTTATAAATGGTCGCGTACAGCT
This sequence comes from Popillia japonica, assembly GCA_004785975.1. Classification (NCBI taxonomy): domain Eukaryota; kingdom Metazoa; phylum Arthropoda; class Insecta; order Coleoptera; family Scarabaeidae; genus Popillia; species Popillia japonica. Next base: position 38,938 of record SMLS01067564.1, read on the forward strand.
TTAATAGATAAATTTCTTCCAATCGTACTTGTATAGAGTTTGTGATAATTTTAACCAGCACATACATGTCACTAACTCCTTATCTCAAGTAATAGATAAGCACAATGGAGTGTTTAGTAGACCGTAGCACATTATTTAATTGCTCCCAAGCTATGACATATTTCGTTTATACACCTGCTATAGAAACGATGATCAATTACTTTCTGAAACACAAAATTTTTAAAATGTTACCCAATGCCCAATTTATTAAAACTAAGTTCTCTTAATAATAATAATAATTTATTGGTGTTAATATACATCAGTATTTCCACAAGTCAATAAAGTAAATAAAACAAACAAACGATAGCACAGCTAGACAAACAATACAATGCACAATGTAAATATTACATACAAGATACCTTCCAGATGCAGAGGTGCAACTTTTTTAAAATAACCAAAATATTCCTCTTTGGAATAGAAAGCCTGTTCAATAAGGAAGGTCTTCACGGGGGTTTTAAATTCAAGTATATCTAATTCTTTTAGGGACTGTGGGAGAACATTGTAAAGTTTTGCACCATAAATATACGGTGATTTCTGTGTGATGCAAACACGTACATATTTTATGCTTAAATCAATTTTATCTCTAGTATTGTGCTGATGATATGTAGCATTTGTTGGAAGGCTATTGATATTACTTTTTATGTACATGAGATTCTCCAATTAATATAAGCTAATATGGACACATAACACATATCTTGACTTATTAGTTTTCATATTAAATCATACCAGTTTGTTGCTAAATGTTTGGTAGGTAAATTCTGAGGGAGCATGTTAAAAGGCGCAACTTTTAAACATGTACGGTTTTTAGCTTCAGAAACTCCCGAAAATGGCGGGCAGCTCATTTCAAAGCGCAATTAATAGACGAAGTCCTCACATCTGCAATAATTGTTATTTGCAAGATTTGCTTTATTGGTTTTCTGCATATATTTCATTAGGTATCAAGTGAGAATGTAGTAATTTCCATATCTCCAGAGGTTATCATTTAGCAAGGAAGTGTAAAAGTTAAGAGACGTGAAAGGTGTTCCGTTAAAAACATCCATAACATCAGCAATAAAAAAACACTTGTGTATTAAATGATTATGGGACAATATGTACATTTAATATCAACAATTGATTTATTTTGAGAATTTCCACCAAAGTTTTTTGGAAACCATTGGTTTAACTTGTTGCAAATTCGGAAAGAACAAAATAATTACACACATTTATTTATTTTCTAGTGATGAATATGAAGTATTTTTATAGAAACGAACATACACGTGCTTGACAATTTAGACAGATAAATTAAACCAATAATAATTGATTGATTGTTGAATTTAATCACGGTTTAAAATAATTTTCATAAGTTATCTCAACATAACTTATAAATAATGCCAAAATTAAAGCAGTGTTAATAATAATTTATGCCTTCATATCCCCCACCAGCTTGCCCCAATTACAGAGGGCATCCAGGTCATGAGTTATTTTTACGCCTGCGGCTGTAGACCGACTAAAGATGCTGCCTTTCCGCATTTGTCGTGGAATTTGAGAAACTATAGAAAACCACATTCAGAAAGAACATACCGGGGTTCGAACCCAGTCCCGCCGGACAAAGAAGCGAGCGTACTAGACGCTGCGCTACTATTAGCCGATTAATAGTAATAATAAGCAATAAGAATTTTTAGAATTAGAATTAAGTTTAGGGTGATGTTGCACTGCGATCAAATGATCTATTGTGCCCCCCTGCATGAGCTAAACGTTGCTGGTGCAACTCCCTCCACTACCATGTGTAGGGGCGTAAGATCTAATATGACCTCCAAGGCCGCGGTTGGGCATGTTCTCATGGCGCCAGTAATGCACACACATGCCAACCGTTGCAGCTTATCAAGAGTATTCTTGATTGTTACTTGTGTGACCTTTGGGAACCAGGTTATCGCCCCGTATGTTACCATAGGTCTCACTATACTGATGTACAACCATCGCAGTATGCTTGGGTTGCAGCCCCAAGTTTTGCCTGCTAGGTTCCGACATATCATTAAGGCTCTTGTTGCCTTATTCATAGTCAATTCGATATGCTTGTTCCACAGAAGTTTTTTATCTAGTGTTACTCCTAGGTACTTGACCTCTGTTTTACATTCGATCACTGTTGCATCCAGGTGGATGTCTTTCATGCCCGAAAGTTTTCTCTTCCTAGTGAAAGGCACGATCGTGGTTTTTGCCGAGTTGATGCTCAGCCCCACCGATTGACACCATTCACTAGTGATTCTAAGGCTTGTTTGTATCAGGTCACAGAGAATTCCCTCATACTTGCCTTTTGCTATTATCACAATGTCATCGGCATAACCTATGCAGTGTACACCGAAAGCAGTCAGCCTATTAAGCAGTTCATCCACTACTAGGCTCCACATTAAAGGCGAACAAACGCCGCCTTGAGGTGTTCCACGAGTGGTTCTGATTCTGATAGTATGTTTGCCTACCGTTGTCTCAGCCGTCCTCGTGGAGAGCACCTCGCCTATCCATCGAGTTACTGCTTTACCCACTCCCCTTGCTTCCAGTGCTCGTCTGATCGCGTAATGCGACGTGTTATCAAACGCACCGGAAATGTCTAGGAAAGCACAGATAGCTGTTTCTTTTTCATCCAGAGTTTTCTGGATCATGCATGTTAATTCATGCAGGGCAGTCTCTGTCGATCTGCCTGCCCTGTATGCATGCTGGCTTTTGTGGAGTGGAACTTCCTTTATAACCTCCATTCTGATATAGTTATCTATTACTTTCTCCATTGCCTTCAATAGAAAAGATGTCAAACTGATAGGTCTAAAGGATTTGGGGTTAGTCCCATCCTCCTTCCTGTTTTTGGTATGAAGGTGACCTTTGCCCTTCTCCAGTTTTGGGGTACGTATCCCAGCGCCAGACTGCTTCTTGCTAGATTCACAAGATGCCGTATTACCTCTTCCTGTCCTTTCTGCAGGAGTATGGGGAAAATCCCATCCACTCCCGGTGATTTATAAGGTTGGAAGGTGTTTATCGCCCACTCCATGCGCTTTCGCGTACAGATCCTTCTGGCAAGCTCCCAGTCTTCCCGTTTGGGCGTTCTGGTATTTGTTACTGTTGCTTCCAGATCTGTCCTTTTGCTACCTGGAAAGTGTGTTTCAAGGAGTAGGTTGGCCCTCTCCGTTTCCCCTTCCGTGTAGCTGCCGTCTGGTTTCTTCAAGGCCATCACGCATGTTGTTTTCGTTTTACCCATGACTCTGTGAAGCCTTGCTGCTACCGGAGTGGAAGTGACATTTTCACAAAACCTCCTAAAGTTTTGTTTTGGCCTTCCTAATCTCCTTGTTGTATGTAGTCAGCTTTTCTCTGTAATTCTGCCAATCTCCGTCGACTTTTGCCCTGTTAAACAGACGACGGACCTCCGCTCTGAGGTTTGCTAGAGTATTATTCCACCAAGGGGTATCCTTGGCTGGTCTTGTGGAGGTTAGCGGACAACTGACTTCAAAGGGCTTCGTTATAGCTCCGCTAAGATGTTCCACATCCTGTTCCAGTTTGAGGTGGTGTGTTGTCCCGCCTGTATTTAGCTGGCTCAGGTTATCTCTCAAACAACTGTTGTAGAGATCCCAGTTTGTTTTCCTGTGGTTTCGCGCATAGAAGGTTGAGGGGTCTAACTCCTCTAGACTGAACTCTATTATCCTGTGGTCTGACAGGGAGGGTTCAGTTGAAACCTTCCAGTCTTTGACTGAACTACTTAGACCAAAGGTGCTAAATGTTATATCTAGTACTTCCCTCCTTGCCCTTGTTACAAACGTTGGTTCTTTGCCCACATTAAGGATTTGGAGATTACAAGCTAGTAGAAATTCTAAAAGGGACTTACCTCTTTCATTGATGTTGGTGCTTCCCCACATGACGTGGTGTGCGTTGGCATCACATCCTACTAACAGCGGCAGGTTTTTCCTGCAGCAATACCTCACTAGTTCTCTTACTTCTGACGGCGGTGGTGTGGTCCCGTCGTCGGCAAAGTACGCAGAGGCAATTACAATGGCCCGGTTGCTGCCCCC
>SMLS01067565.1:0-18577 GCA_004785975.1 Popillia japonica
ATCGACAGATTGATCTTGCCAAAACTGGTCTAGAAAAGATTATACAAACAGTAGCAGGTGCAACTTGAATTATTGCCGTTTTGTTGATCATGCTGCTGGCTTCTTTGGAAGGATACAAAATGGTGGGGAGTGGTAGACAAACGGCGGATATATTGGTGAGTAGTTGTAGAAAATGCTAGAAAATGAAAAAATGCAATTGAAAAATTTTGGGTAAATGGTAGAAATTAATGGACAAACGGCGGAAGGTGGTGGAAGATAGTAGACAAATGGCCAAACAATGAAGGAAAGTGTTGGATAATCTTGAAAAATTGTGCATAGTTGCAAGTGGTGGTGGGGAATGGACCGGTTGTGGTGTAAAGTGGTGGAAACTAGTATTACGTCCTAAAAAATGACGAAAACTAGTGAAAAACTTCCTCCAATTTTCCCCGCATTTCTGGCCAAAGAATGAAAGAATGAAGGAAAGTGTTGGATATATATATATAAGGCTTTATATTCCCGGTAGAATTGTAGCCGCTCGTAGAGCTCTTCGGACCATAATATGCTTTGTGGTTGGTCAGTCCACTATCCTTCTTACTTCACTTCTCACAATTGTGTATTTCTTTTTGCCTCTTCGGTTATTCTTCTCCATTGTTTTCGATCCTTCATCTTCTTCAGTGTTGGATAATCCTGAAAAATTGTGCATAGTTGCAAATGSTGGTGGGGAATGGACCGGTTGTGGTGTAAGGTGGTGGAAACTAGTATTACGTCCTAAAAAATTATGAAAACTGTTGAAAAGTGGGAGAATATGTCAGACCAAATGGTGAAATAAAAAGTGGTGGAAAGTTGTGAAAAAAAGTTTCTAGAAACGACCACATTGCGCTAAACTCCTCTACCTTCCCCCCTATTCCACGACATGCATAATATTCAAAAAATTTACATCACCTTCTAACAGATATTACTTCTTGCTGCCGCAGTTACCAATCTTTCAGAATATTCAAGCAAACTCCTTTCCACCATCTTTTACCACTTTCTGTTGTATTCTAAAACTTGGTACCACCTTTCACCACATTCTATTTTTTCTGCCGTCTTTACTTCTTCACTCTCCACCACATTTGATCAAGTTTCAAAGCATTCCACCAAATTGTACCACTTTCCGCCACATAACTTCAGTTTTCATCACATTCCCCGACATTCTAATACTTTCCACCACGTTCTACGAAATTTCACGTCTTTCTATCATAATTCTCCTCTCTCGGCAATATTCCTCCACTCACTACGATATTCCACCACTTTCTACTATTTCCCAATATACTTCACGTTTTTCCTTCATATTTCTCCAGTTTGCTCAAAGGTTAGGCGATACTCCACAATTGGTTAAAGCTCTCCAGAAATTTTTACTACCTTTCCACAGATTCTATCATTTTGCGGCACATTTCTCTATCTTTCCACTTTATTTCGCCATCTAGTACTATTTTCCAGTATCCCCTACACCATTTATCACCACTTTTCAACACCTTCCACAAATCTGCCCCGCATTTCTAGACTTTCTAATACGTTCCACCTATTTCCGATACATTTCTGCGCTTTCCATATTCTTCCACCATTCTTCTAAATACTTCCAATTTGTTGCCGCTTTTTAGTAGTTTCTAACTCAGTGCCATCTATAGCAGTTTTTACCAGTCATCAGTATTGCTTTCCAGCTCATTCAACCATTATGTACCGCTTTCTACAAGTTGCTTCCACCACCTTACATCTGGTACCCTTTACGACTAGTTTAGACTATTTTCCACTATTGTCCGCGACTTCAAACAGCTGACCATTGTTGTCCAACACTTCCTATTTTATTCTTTTATTATTGGATCTCCAGCTTCTACTACATTGCGGCACTTTCCAGCATATTTCATAACTTTTCACAATGTTTCTTGGTGATCAAGCAAGTGCCGATTCTTGGGAATTCTCGTATAGAAGCAAAGAATGTAAATTAGCGACATCTACCAATTAAAAGATAAACACAATGTTAAGGAAGAAAATATATTGTGACTATTACAAACTTAATTGTCTATTAAATAAACTCCTTTCCTATATCTAGCACAAGAAAAGCTTCCATTATGATTATTTATAATTTATAATTAATTGTCACAGTTGAAAGATCAGATAGGGACAAACAATAAAAATGAGGAAATTAGAACAAGTGAAAGCGATCAGTTCGTTATAGGACATAATCATAACTTTATCGGCTAAAATTCGCAACGCAACGAGTATTACATTAATTATTATTTATTACGTACGACTGGGTCGTAATCACTAATGTCATTACTTACCTCTAAAAGTTTCTATTTGTTCGTCTTTCTTCGTTTTCAACCTTTAAAGTTAGTTATTGCGTAGCCGTTGTGCTATCAATGGCATAATAATTTTACTCGTTTATACTTGTTTCCCACGGAACTCGAGCAACAATTATAAATCGAGTAAACACACACACACACACACATACATATCATGTCGATATTATATTTTCTAATTCTTACTTCCTATTGTATCGGTAATACTTGCATATGTATATGCGTATAGTATGGTCAGAATTCTAACAAAACTAACTTTTAGCGTGGCTTCAACTGAAGAGTAGATTTTCACTATGCGTTTTGCCAAAATTTCCAAATTATTAGAAAAGTAGAAATTTACCACAAATATTGAAAAACGTATTGGACCAAAAAATTTAAATAAAAAAAATTGTTAAATTACAAAAAAATACTTTTTACCAAATATTTTTTGTGCTTTCTGTTATATTGCCGCAGACATTAGTGCTTTTGTTTTATTGTCCGCAAAGGAGAAAATTTGTTTTGTTCATGGCAATGAAGGGAAATGTGCGTTTTGTAATTTGACACCACCATCATCTTCCTCCAACATCCACTTCATCATTAACAGGAAGTTGTTCTGAGGTTTTTGGCATAACTGGCGACAGCCATAATAGTTCAGGATCACTATTACTATATATATATATATCAGCGCTACAGGCCGAGCCGGCCCATGGCTTCTTTGGTCCTTAGTAGGTAGTGTGTTCAATATTTTTCACAATTTTTCTCCATTTATTCCGGTCTCTGGCTTTCTCCTCCCACAGCTTGACTCCACTATTTTTCAGGTCTATTTTCACTGCTTCCAGCCACTTCTTTTTCGGTCGTCCCTTCTTTTTCTTTCCTCCCTCTCCACTTTGTAGGATTCTTCTCGGAATTCTGTTTGGATTCATTCTGACTACATGCCCCAACCATCTTGCTCTCTGTGCCCTGATACTTTGGGTTATAATGGATGGATCACTATTACTATCACTTTCTTACTTTTAATTTGGCGATTAATTGGCACTTCGAGTATTGTTATAATTTCTAATTCGTTTCTTTTTTCAGCAATGTTTGGTATAAACTTGTCGTTGAGCATTGGAGATAGCACTAACCTTGTTTAAGCATGATAATCCTTTAAAATGATAAATTTTCCAGTCTTGGCCTATCGTTCGAACTCACCAAATTGCGAGTGTTCCAATGATTTTTGAGCCATCTTAAAATAGTGTAATTGCGTATTATTTTCTCAACTCTTCCAAAAAACACGATCTGCTGGAGAGAAATATAATCTCATAGACTTTAATGTTGGTGGAGCGTACTTGTACATCCAAGTCATAAGCATGTGCACTATGTGGCAATTTTTATTTTGACCGCCACACCCATCGCTGTACAGTGTAGGGTCTGTGAGATGGGTTGCAATTTTTGTTTGGTGATAAAGTCAAAAACAGCAGAGCCAACCTTTGCAGATCCTCGCCCAGCTTGACCTTCGAGTCACGTGTAAAAGATATGTAGGAGTTTTACTAGATATGTATGTCTGATACACAGAAAGTATAAAGCGATAGCTGTTGCGCATAGAAAGCATCTCCTTCCGGAAATTTAGGTTAAACCTGTACTGGCTGTACATAAGTAGAAGCAATAAGAGAGAGCCTGTAATCTTTATTATTTATAATCTTTCCTTAGTAAAGTGTAGGCACTTTTGTTCTGAGCTTATGAACTCGTAAATTCATCGAAAATTTTTGGATTCAATTTTCGACCAATCAAAATTAATCCTTTTATGTCACATGTATCAGGATATCCAATCAACATGTGATTATATGATAACTACCCCGGAATGTTATCACTAGCGATAACACACCCGGCTGTCACCTGACTTAATGTCATATCACTGCTTATCTAAAACTTTTGATAGTTTCAAATTTAATTTTCGAAATGTCACGATTTCGAGAACTAAATAGTGAAAATATAGATAAATTGGAAACAAATTCAGCAACTTCTGCAAGCTCATTTAGTTTCTCAAATTATACTTTCAATAGTTGTTCTTTTAATAAATAAATGTTAACGTTAATTTAAAAAGCCAAAAGTTTTCTGACCAAATATCCCACGGACAGAGATAAATCCTCATAATTTTATTACTTTCCTCTAGCACGTTTCTTTAGGTAACATCCGTCCGCCTACGGCGTCGGGATAACTAAACCATCAATGTACAGTATGTCCACGGATCGAGTTCCAAAGAGGAAAGACTTTTTATTTTGCATTTTACAAGAAAAATGTATTCTTGATAAAAGTTTTTGCATGTCTCGAAACGACCGAGTCAGTTTTAACCTTTTCAAAATTTCTTTTAGTTTAAGATAAAAATCGAAAAATTGGTCGTTTTATTTGAACATTTTTTATAGTCCCAGAAATTAAGTTGCGTTGTCATGGTAATTATCGATATTTATTTATCTAATTAACTGTCAGTTAGAAAAATCAACCATAATAGTTGAAAATGTTGTCAAAAGACCAACGAATTTAGCTAATTCAATGCTATGGCAAAGATAATAAAGCGATCCGTCGAGTTGTCGAAGAATTTAATCAAAAATTCCCGGATATTTACATCTCAAATAGAGGTGCACGAGTATTGGTCAAAAAATTCCTATCCACTGATTCCATACTGGATGTAAAGAAAAACAATATAGCACGCGATGAAGACGACGCCGCCACTCTAGAATTAGTAAATTGCTCATTCAAAAGATTTTGAAACAAAGGAAGTTCCATCCCTACAAGCCCATTTTTAATCATGCATTAGAACCCGGAGATCCTGCGAAACGTTTGTATTTTTGTCTGTGGATGGGCGCTCAAATCATGGATAATCAATACTTTTACCGAAATATTATTTTTTCTGATGAGGCCACGTTTTCTACTAATGGTACTGTTGCATCTCAACATGTGAGATATTGGAGCGATTACAATCCGAATTTTCGCATCCCTCACAATCGACAATATTCGGCAAAAGTTAATGTGTGGTGTGCAATTTCTTACCATGGTATCATTGGACCATATTTTTTTGATAATACTGTCAATCAGTATACGTACTTGGATATGCTGCAAAATTTTGTTGATGAACGTTTGGACGATGTACCGATTAATTACCTCGCAAGGTGGTTACCAACAAGATGGTTGTCCGGCTCATTATGCTAGGATTCTTGTTGAATGGTTAAATCAGCAATTTGGACAGAATTGGATAGGTCGAAATGGTCTCGTGATATGGCCACCAAGGAGCCCTGATTTAACAATGGCTGATTTTTATCTTTGGGGTCGTTTGAAGCAAATAGTTTATGCAAATAATCTTCCTCCGAACGTAGAAGATTTAAAGGATAGGATTAGAGACGCTGTGACGTCTTTAACTCTCGAAGAAATTTGAAGAAGTTATAGAGAATTGCGCCAACGGCTAGAATTGTGCATTGAAAAGGGCGGTGAATGGATTGAGTAAAATAGTTATTAGTTATATCATTTTTGTTTACGAGTTTATGAAATTAAAATCTACTGACTTGGCCGTTTCGAGACATGCAAAAACTTTTATCAAGAATACATTTTTCTTGTAAAATGCAAAATAAAAGAGTTTTTCCTCTTTGGACATCGATCCGTGCACATACTGTAGATAATAACAAGCAACGGATCAAGGTTCGATACCTGTGGAACGCCAGACGTTGACACAAATTCAGACGATGCGTAGCCATTATAAAAGACGTAACCTTTTCCTGTTGTGTACACCCACGGACTTTACTTATGTCCGGTATCTAGCGGTACAGCCGGCGCTCCTGTCACCATGTCCGTTTTATCTTAAAGGGAATAGTGACAGGAGCGCAGGCTGTACCGCTAGATACCGGACATAACCAAAGTCCGTGATGGTACATACGTTGACAATAGCGCAGTGAATGACGGAGAGATTCCAAAATGACTTAATTTAGTTAGAAGTAAGCTATATATTGATGGTATCAAATGCATTTGAAAGGTGCGTGTATATAAGATCAACTTATTTGTTTTTATCAGGTTGTTCGCTTATAAACTGCGTAATTGTTACTAACGACAACGGTTTCGCAAAAGCATGTCTCGCTACCCGACCCAAAAAACTAGGTAGACCATCATCACCAGCGCTGTTCTTATCTGGACATTTAGCCATAATCTTCACCAAATCATCTTCTGTGGTAAGTGGCAAGACCACAGAAAACAGGTGGTTTGTTGCTATACGCTTTGAATTTTGGTAATAGAAAACAGGTCGGCAAAACTGTCAACAATATCCTGTAGGTGTTCCAATACCACATCACCACTGCAGACTTAACATCTCTAAGATAAGCACCATATGCTATACTGATGTTACGTTTACAAATGGTTCGGCAGCTCTCGAATTCATTGTAAAAGTATTGAGTACCTCGACTTCCAACGACGTCTGCAATATTCTTTTATCTTTAAGTTTGATAATAATTTCAATCCTAGACCAATGTGGAACTGTAACAACTTGCAATGGGTTGCAATTTTTTCAAACGTACGTTTCTGTATATCTCATGATTACACGGATAATTAAAAACGCTAACTGTGGATTAGTATCGGGCTACCTAAGGAATAGTACTGCTTTATTAGAAACCCTAACCACAACAAAATTGATACTTATCTAATATTCTTCTGTCTTTGTTTCCTGCTTAAGTTTCTTTTCCTCTTGCGATTGCCCCAGTTTCACCTACCCCATATACTTATAATATTAAACGTATTCCAAACAAAATCATTAGTCGGACCAAAACACTCTACACTTTTTCACAACATTCATAACTGTCATATGGACAAAATGCGTTTTGGTTGTCCAGGTGATTTAGCATATGACTTTCTAATATAATACAATGCGTTCTAAACTGCTAAAGATAGTTTAATTGATGCGTTAGATTTATGGAGTGCAACGCTACCTTCAACTAAAATTTTGAAGTTTTGGAAAAAATGCAGTTTGAAAGGCTGCTCCTCAACTGTAATTGCACCCATCAACTAGAACATTTTATAATTTTGAATACACTATACATGAAATCATGTTTCTGTATTACATACATATATTAAAGCGATCATTTTAAACGGCTCTGCAGATTTAACCGGTGTTCGTATAATGCTTATTGAGTTTTGTAGTTAATTAGAACGGTAAAGATATATGTAGTTTTACGGTTGGATTAATTAGCAACTCTAGGTTGTATGTATATTTTAATAGGCAAGGTTTACTTTTTATTGCTTACAATGATTACTAGGTTTGCTTTTTTGCTTTATTGTTAGATTATTTACGCGGCTGAAGGTAGATTACATCTTATTATATTTCACTTTACTGAATTATCCTTTCTTTGAATTTCCTAATACATAGATGTTAGAAGTTTCGAACCCCTGCTTTAAATTAATTATGCGATCTATAAGAGCAATTATATTGGACATTACAATTAACAATAAAGTGGCCGCGTATGTCCAGCAATACAATAAAATTGTGCTGCTGCGGAATTTAAATCTTCCATAATTAGCTATTTCACACCTTTATCAAAAACGTAAAAGCTGTAAATCGAATCCTTAAACTCGATTAAATCTAATTCTATTCGAATACACACACAACAACGGCGAATCGTCTACTTATATACCAGATGGAACATTTTATTATCGGGGAAAGAATCCGAAGAACTAGTGCCATGGAAACTTAATCCCTTTTAACCGCGTACCGTCCCTTCTTCATTGATATCTCCCTCCACGATCGCCGGTCGTTCAGGGTTCGACATCCTCGACGGAGAGACGGGCAATAGTTTGCGAATCATGTCCGACAGTAAATCATGACATTACAGGGGCAACACAGCATCAGGAGTATCGGCAGCAACCGAGCGGTCGAGGCAAAACACGCGCTCACCCGGCCGCACACACGTCGTAACTTATCAAAAGGCAAATACGTTCGTAAATTGCAGCATCACACGCTGCGCTTTCTGTTGCATTATTGCATGCACGTACGGCAACGAAATAGCAGCCATCTCTTTTATGTACGTATGTACATATGTATACACTAAGGGAAAAATAACATATGATCACTGGGAAGATGATGTGCTTTGGGGATTTGAGGATATCAACGGGTAATATGGTACTGAATGTATGTAGGTATTATTTACAATGAAATGATCTATTTCGCCTACGTAAGAGAAATAACATCAAGTTTACTTCTTGGTAAATGTCTACACATTGTGTTTATTTGATTTTCGAAACGATATCATGGCAGTATAACAGGTTAAAAAAAGACAAAAGCATATCCTCAATGGAATGAGATCAAATTGATAGATCAATTCAATATATACCAAAAAGAAAGTTATCGGAAACAATTTTGTGAAAACTCAATAAAAAAAAAAGAATTAATAGCATTAAATGAAGGAAAGGAACGGAACGAGAACAATAATAGTGGTGGGCCAAACAAAGACGACACAGCGAGCAATAAAGACAAGTTTTGGGAAGAACTAAGCATACTTACAGAAAATGCAAAGGATAAAACATTTATATTTGGGGATTTCAACAGCAGATAGGGAAAAAAGATAAACAATATGTCATAATAATAATGGAGAAAGAATGCTTGATTTCTGCATAATGAACAACCTAGTAGTAACAAATACTTTCTTTGCACACAAAGAGATCCACAAATATACGAGAGAGGTAAAGAGTAAGAATGAAAGATCGATACTAGACTACATATTGCTGGAGAAGGAGAGAAGTATTAGACACAAGAGTAAGACGAGGACCAGAAAAATCGGCAGTGACCATTTTTGAGTGACCGCTAAAATTAGAGAAAAAATAGAGAACGTAGAGAAGAACAAAAGAGACAATAAAACGAACAACTGAATATGAATCCATTAGGTCATACTGCAAAATAAAGAAATAGCAAAAAATACAAACAAACTATTGTAAAAGGTTTGCAAATCATATAGAATTAGAGGAAAACAAAAACATTGAAGAATTATGGAGTGTTTTTAAGACCAAGCTGTTGGAAACAGCGAAGGAGACCTGCGGCGATAGTAAAAAAAACAAATAAGAAAAAACAGACAGCTTGGTGGACGAAGGAAATAAAAGAAGAAGTAAAGCAAAACAAAAAGCCTGGGCAAAGTACTTAAGTAATAGAACAGATATAAATTGTGAAGCATACAAAGTAAGAAGGAAAACAGTAAAAGATTTAGTAGTAGCATCCAAACAAAATAAATGGGAGGAGTTCGGAAAGAAGATGGAAATAGATTGTAAAACAAACCAGAAATTGTTCTATAAAACCTTGAAATCTCTAGGACAAGAAAAAGTACCAGAAATAAACCACATAACAAGCAAAAAACGGAACATCACTAGAGGGCGAAAATGAAATAATAAGTAGACGGAAAGAATATTTCCAAGAGCTGTTAGGATCAGAACCAAATATACAAGTAGAGGACAAACAGCAAGAAGGAAGCCAGAAAAATGACGAACAATACATAATGATGACAGAACTAAAAGGAGCCATGGAGAGAATGAAAAATGGGAAAGCATCTGGAATGGACAAATTAACAACGAAGATGAAAACACTATTAAGAATATATAATGCAGTGTGGCATCAAGAACACATACCAGACGATTGGAAAACAGCTCTAAAAGTACCAATATACAAACATCGAAACAGACATGACTGCAACAACTACAGGGCAATAACATTACTATGTACCGCTATGAAAATATTTGAACAAATTATAGCCAGAAGAATAAGAATGGAAATAGAAGAAACATTGGAAGTCTCAATCTCTTAGTCCAGTCGTCAGTCTCAGTCCAGGAAAGGACGAAGTATACAGGACCACATTTTTACGGTAAATCAAATAATTGAGAAGTCACTACAGCAAGAAAAAGAAATATATTTGGGATTTATAAACTTGGAAAAGGCTTTTGACAGAGTGCCAAAAACGAACAAATACTAGAAAAGGGAAAAGTAGACACTAAGACGATAAGGATAATACAGAACATCTTTAAAAATAACGAGAATTGCGTAGGATACACAAATAAAATTTCAGATGCTTTTTCAACAAAAGAAGGACTACGACAAGAAGGAAGACTAAGTCCAGTGATGTTCACAGTGTTCATTGACGAGATAATTAAAGGGGTTAGAGGGTGCTTTCGCTGATGATGTGATGATCATAACGGGGAGAGAGAAAGATCTACGAAGAAACTTGGAAATATGGAACACAACCACACAAGAACACGGAATGAAAATGAACAAAAATAAAACTAAAGTGATGGTAATCGGAAAAATAGAGAAAAAACTAAATATACAAATTGAAGCAAGGGAAGCACTTTAGATACCTTAGGGTTGAAATAGATGAAGATGGTGGACAAGATACCGAAATAAATAATAAAATAGAAAACACGCTCATAATTTACTATTTAATGAATACGGCATTCATAAATAAAAAATAAATTTCCCAAAAAACAAAACTAAATGTGTTCAAAACCATATATCGGCCAATACTTATGTTCGGTTGTGAATCATGGGTGTTGACTAAAGGAAAAAGCAAAGAAGGAAAAGCAAAATTCAGACGATCGAAATGAAATACCTTGGACGAGTAAGAGGTGTAATAAAGGGAGATAAAATACGCCACATATACATAAGAGAAGGCCTAGAAATAGAATCTACACTGGAGTACATCGAAAAAAAAACTGACTTGGTGGGGACACTTGCAACGAATGAAAGACGCAAGACCAGTCAAACAAGTATGGCAAACCAAAGTACAGAAAAAGAAAAAAAGCGGAAGACCAAGGCAAACATGGGATTGAGTCATAGGACAGATATTACAAAAGAGAGGGATGACTTGCATAGACGCAAAAGCATTGACGAAATATAAAAAGAAGTGGGCAGAATTTGTGCATAATTTCTCTTAGTTATTGAGAATGCAATGTACCTACTTACAAATAAGATGTAATGTACCAGACACCCTACACCAAATGGTCATTGGGATATTGATTAACATTTACAAGGCAGATACCTACTAAATCCAACAGTAAGAGAGACATCACATAAAAACATTTTCCTAGGTTTTGTTACAAATTGATGCTTCACAACCTTTACAAAGTCATAGGATTCGTGAATTTGCTTTAGTTGATGCCTTGCAATTTTCAAAACTATGGAAGCATTCAATTTAAAAATTTGAGATCTATGATTTGATTTGATTTAATTTCATTTGAACACTGGCTATGGATCAGGTTTTTGCATCACCCCATTAACACCCAAAAATGTTCCAATGCAACGCATTCAAATACAACGTGTAGGCTGCCTCCTCCTCCTCATTGCATAATCTGCACATATGTACATAGGTTCATCTTTAAATATTCGAATTCTATGCGCATATTCCCTTAGTCAGCCGTGTCCTGTTAACAGACCGGTCACTGATTTAAGCTGTACTCGTTTAAGAGCCAGCACACTCGCTCCTAATTGCTGGGATGACTGCCACATCATCCGTTTGTTGCTCAACTGCCTTTCAACGTTGTTTCAGTGTACCTGGTGTCCTTTTGTAGGTCCATCAGCTACTACACCACGGTTCTGGTCCAGTGAATTTTGTTGCAGAGCCTTTTCTTGCAACCTTGTTTGCTAATTCATTACCGCCCACACCAAATTACCTTTATTGGGTTTGGGTAGAGTTCTTAGGTATTTCAATCAAGTTTTCTCCTTAATTTTTGACGTACCAGTGAGAATTCACTATTTGTGTTTTCTTCGCCGCCTTTAGTATGTGGAAGTGACTCAATTGCTTTAAGAAGTAAATGATTTTGTGTATTATGTTTCACTGCATTCTAATAAAGTTTCGTTTGAACTTTTTTAGTGGTGTCAATAGTTTTTTTGTTGCGGCAGTTTGGGTATATTCTCTTTACTGTTTTTCTTGGTGCTTGTTTTGATGGCGAGTTATTGTCTTGGATTCGGTTCTTTTGGATCTGAATCCAATTTCTGCTTTGCAAGCGGTGGTTAACTTACTGGACATATCTTTTACAGCATTGTTTACTTGCTCAGTGATGAATTGTTGGGGGTTGAAGTCTTCCACATTTCCTGACGTAGCAGGCGTTGAGGTTAAGTTGTCTTTACATTTTCCACAAGACCAGGTTTTAAGTAGTCCAACCTCTTTCATTTCGGCAAATTTATCTAACGTTAGATCGCTTAAGTTAGCTTTGAGCTTATCTGGTAAGCTGTTAATGTTTTTAGGATCGCCTAACTGTCCGATAGGATATGAATCAGCTGATACTTACACTTAGGTTGTTTTACCAATAGACTTTGGGCACATATTCCTAGTGCTAGTATTTCCGTTTGCTGAATGGTGGTATATTGCCTTAATATCATATATTCTTCATGATTCAAGGTTTCGCCATATACAGGGTGTCCGCAATATACAAAGCATGCATTTAAGAGATGATAGCTACAACGATACAAAATAACAGCGTAAACGAGAAAAAAAAATATTTCTCATGTCACAAACTTCGACGCATACTGTACAGCGGCAGCAGATCAGTGCAGGATTTACCTGACGATTACAGGCGTGTGTTCTTGCAAATAGGCAACACATCGAGCCTTTCCTGTAATACATTTTCTCCTGTCTCTCAAAAAGGTCCTTTTTAGGACCACCAATTTATCACAAATAAAAGAAAAGCACTACATTTTGTAGTAGCCTTTACGAAAGAACTTAAAGCGCCTTAATATAATTGCACTATTTTTAAAAATCTTCTAAACGCTCTTAAGAATATAGTGGGAAAATTAAACGCCAACTTGAGCAATATTTTCAGTTTAATTATTTATTGTGAATTGTTTTTTACGACGTTTCGCTCATCACTGACCTTTCTCAGGCAATCAACATTAATGGTTCTCATTGTTTTCATTTAATGCGACTTAAATTTTCATTTACCGATCGAAAGCTGCTACTAAACACGCCCTTTTCACTCTACATAACTTCAACATAACATTGATTTTATTGTCATAACAGTATTAAAAAAAAACGCAAATATACCTCTTTCCTACTTATTGGATATTTTTAAAACGTATGGCCATTGACGTCGTACGATATGGTAGTACGATACAATGGTCTACTGTAGTTCAAGGTCGTATAAACATGTGTTGCTTCGCTTGCATCTGTGATAGAGATGTGCTTCTATTGAATACGAGTACAGTATGGTGTAAGAGACATGACACCACGCTTCAGTTTCAAAGTATGAAATAATTCGTTTTCGTCGTTGTTTTCAGTTACTTTCAACTCTAAATTTTTGATATGGTTTTTTGGTTATTTAAGAAGCAATATAGATGAGTTTTCTTGTACAGTTTGGTCAAATAAGGTTTTTTAGAAATAATTTTTTTTCTCGTTTACGCTTACAGATAGACCCATAGTGTATTAAATGTTTTTGTTTCTAAATCGTTATAGTTATCATCCCTTAACTGCATGCTTTGCATATCGCGGACAGCCTGTATACTTGCTCCACAAGTTTGTTTTTTTGAAGGAGAGCATATGAGTCATTGTGTCACCGCTCATATCAAATCTAGGCTTTGTAATCTCAGTGGTTATTCTGATAAGCCCCAAAGTATTCTGGGTTCTCTAGTTTCCACCACATTACAGTCTATGTGCCCCAATTCTTGCCTTCCCGTTTATGTTGGTATTTTTCATACTACTACCAAGCAAATCATGAAATAATGCGAATAATACTGTCTTATTTCTTTTAGTTTTTGATTTGTTAATAGACTAAATATCTGATGTAAAATCAGAAAAAAATTCTGCTGTCCAATTCAGGAAATCGGAATACTTTGCATGAAAACTTTCTATTATGGGGAGAATATGCATCGCATATTTTGAAAGGCTCCATAACACGGTGCTTGCATTTCAGACAGAGTTTTGCAGCTTTGCCATCTTTCTCCTGTTTCTTCAAAACTCCACCTAACAAAGGCGTTTATTATACCGATATATTTAAACATGTTTCGTTAATGCGTGGGTCGTCATCATCAACCGACTATCGAATGAGTAACAGTTTAAAACCTACCATCAAAATAACATCCCTTTGATTAGCGAAGTCGTTCAACATTTCATAACTTTAATAGGAAAAGTTATTTCTTTCATTATTATTTTTATGGTAGTTAGTGCTAGTTTACTTTTTTAAACCAGACGCCTAATTTTGAGTTGCTTTTATGGTAAAACTTCAGGCCCTCAAAAGTATGGTACCCTAGTCTGTTTGTAAACAGCCTAGAACATAGGTTTCTAAAATAATTCTTTATGTTTTCCTTATATTTGGCTGGTCGACTTTACGGCAAATGCCTTTACAGCACTTCCCACTTTTCGGGTTATTAATTTTTAATTCCTTTCTACTGCACCATTGTACACGGCATTCACATAAATTGAAAATAGAAGTAGACCGAGAAAATACTTGAACTCCTTGTGTAATATTTGCGGAAAAAATCACTTTCTATTGTATATTTTAATAATTTGTTCTCGATTACTTTAAGAAAATTTAAATTAATAAAGATCTACACCTCTGACTCCACACCTTTTGTAAAAGCAATTCAGGATTAATGCTATTCAAATCGAAAAGCAAACTAGTCACTACCTGCCCATCATTCAGCAATTTATAAATGTTATTGACAGCTTTGAAAATGGAGTAATTAGTAGAAGAGGAAGTTTCTTGTAACGAACAAGATAGAATACAAATTTTGTGGGTATCACCTATTTCATACATACTCAACAATCGTGTTTTCTACATTTTTGCATGTAGTGTATTAGGGGCTAAAACTATTGCGTCACTATTATCTTTGATTGCATGAATTACTTTCAGTATTCGTTTTGCTTCAATCATATCTATCAATCATTTCTATCTAATAATCTACTAAGAATAAAACCACAAAATAACACAAATCACAACGCCAATAATACAAATAAAACATCAAAATGAACAAATTGCAAATTGTACAAAAGAGGTATCCTTTGAAAGACACAATTTATTTAACATTTTATTGGAAAATAAAGCGAATATTGCTCCAAAACTGCAAGTGCACATTCATTGACGTAAGTGCCTATTCACCTACTGTGAAGTTATATAGTGATCACATTTTATAAAGCTTATTGAAATATGTTTTCCCCATATAAGATTTAAAAATTTCAAGAGACCATTACGTGTCTATTGAGACATACTTCCGTGGAGATTGATGCGACATTACGTCTGCTACATGCACCGCTATTCTGATCTATACACAAAGTAGGATGTATTACATAAGTTATGTATGCATGTATATACTCTCGGCTACGGTAACAGATATATAGAACGGTCGACTGAATGTAGGACGTAATAGTGGAACCTTGGATGATCTATAACGCTTCATCAAGTATGCAAATCCATTTTGCTGAAATATATGCCTTTTGCCGCAGTCCATTTCGTAAACTATCAGGTGATAAATATTTATTAAATTTGTCGAAATTGTTTTGGACTGCTCAGAGATATGTGTACTATGTACATACATACATAGGTAGATGATATATTTGTATAAAATATAGTACTAGATAATCCTAGAGTTACAAATTCTACGGGATAAATTAGAACACGTGTGCTACATTAGTACATTACGTAAATTGCGGTACATTCAACGACAAAGATTGAACCCAAATTGAACAATGAAATAAACAAAATTACAAGAAATCTCCCTTAAATTATTTTAATAAGACTATAGAAAATGTTTGCAGATCTAAACAGCTTTAACTGGATTTGAGATGGTTTTAACTTGAAACATCAAATGTTCATGACAAAAAGCGATCACAACGTTTGTCTGATGTGAATCACTTAGTTCGTTGAATAAATACGCAAGATTACCTGTTGATTTAGCCCCCAGATTAGTCTTGTTTCATAAAGTCACAAGGAAAAGACCTTACCGCAAATTTGCTGGAATTTGCATGCATTAAAAACTGGAGTGGACCGCGAATAGACTCCTGAGGAACTCCTTGCGTGATATTTGCGGAAGAAGAAAAGGCTGCACGTCGTATTTTAATAATTTGTTATCGATTACTTAAGAAAGTTTATGATTAATCTTATCAAAAGTCTGATCCAAATCAAAAGACAAGC
This sequence comes from Popillia japonica, assembly GCA_004785975.1. Classification (NCBI taxonomy): domain Eukaryota; kingdom Metazoa; phylum Arthropoda; class Insecta; order Coleoptera; family Scarabaeidae; genus Popillia; species Popillia japonica. The sequence goes on from SMLS01067565.1 coordinate 16,407, forward strand.
CAGCCATTACCTGTCTGTCGACCAATAATTTAGAAATTTAATTGGAGATGACGATTTCCCTTGACACTTTCAGGTAATCTCGAAGTGAGTTAGAAGGTGATTATTTGGCAGAGGACCTAGTTAAACTTTTGCATTGAAGATCAATTTGAATTGGTCTTTGCTCATATGGTCTTTCTAATACATTCACAGCCCATAGAAATTTCTCCAACTAAGCGCTTATGTTTTCAACTAGAATTACCGTGATTGCATGTTTTTTGAGTTGTCCAAGCAAAGTTAGACCATACTGAGGCTGTTACATAAGCAACTTCTTTCATAAATGGTGGGTACATGCAATCTATTTACATAGCTTACCACCACTCAGATATGTTGGAAGAATTGATTCAAAAATGGCAACATCTTAATGGAGTTATGGTAGTGCAGTCAGAAAAGTACCTGGTGTGTATCTAAACAATCCCATTGCAGATAACATCTTCAGCCGTTTTACATAACTGCATAGGATTACTTGAAGTTATTCTAATCAAGCTTAGAACGAATGGATTATCACATCATCGTTTACTATAACCCTAACGATGTTATATGAACTTAAATGATATCATTAGCTTCACACTGTGATTGAAGATTGCTTTATTGATGTAGGTTTATTTGTTGTAGTAATTTGGAGAATGCTGGATGGCATGAAACTGACAGTCCGGGAAGTTTTGTGCTAAATATTATACCAGAGCTTCTGAACTGATAGAGAAGATAGAACAGTCAAGGAGTTTATTTTTAAAGTTTTCATGTAGTAGCGGAGGGAGGCGAGAACCGGAGGAAGAGACATACCTGTCTGCAATTCAAAGAAGAAAATTGATTTTAGATTTGCTGTTGACGTTTGGAATGATTGATTTCGTTTTGGGATGTCACTAGCAATAACAAAAGCTTTGAGGCTTTCAGGGTTACCTATTTTGTGAAGTTTGTTTGGCTGCTTAGAATGGCTTAATTTTCCTGTTGTTGAACAGTAGCACCATCAAAGCAACGATTCTGATAGAATCCATCAGAGGTGTGCAAGGTACAAGATGTAGTAACATATGGCAAACGTTGAATGTAGTTGAAGCAGCTTGACTACACAAAAAATTGTTCGATAATTGGGTGCTAGCCAACACAATGGGCATCAGTAACCTCTTAGATAATGTGGATGTGAAGTAGGCGAGTCTGTCATAAACCACACCACTGAAGATGAGTAATTATTTTTCTTATTTTCCTGTCAATATCTCTTTAGTTTTCTGGTGTCCACAACTATTATAACATCTCATCTACCAATGTCATTATCAAAATATGATGCCCCATTATTGTGGATATCAATGGAATTGCAGCAATTTTGTTCCTTGTTGTTATGCTGTTATGACAGAATATCTTGGAGTAGAATTTTATTGACGTTATATATGTAGGCATCCTTGACCATGTTTGTCATGCATACAAATTACTCCATACCAGCCCACGCACGGTTTAATTCATTACGTCTAGTAACAATCTAAAACGTTCCAAACAGCTAAGCAAACATTTTCACCATGTTCTGGGAGTCGTTCATACTAAACATTGGCCGAAGAGATAATGATTAAGTCAATAATATACAAGATCACTAAAGAAGTATATTTATTTTAGTTATCCCATAGAAAAAAAGAGTTGGACGGCTCATACATAACATCCTGCTATCTTCTGGTAAAAGTTGAACATGCACTGTACCCTACATACGCTTTTCCGAATTCCGAAAACTGTGAACCTGCAAATTATCGCATTTCTCGGCACTGGTTTAATGAAGTTAATTAATTTATGAATTGGGAAAGTTCTGCTGGATAGCGTCCACTGTTCCTTTTCAGTACGCATTGTTTTTACTTCACCGCCTCTGTATACATTTATAGATACATATCACATATATACAGGGTGGGGCACCACATTCCCGTCGGTTTATATACGAGAAACGGTAAAGTATTTTAAAAATTTTTTTACTAAAGGTTGTGTAGATTCATTAGGAGCACATTTTAAAATTATTTGGAAATATACAGGGTGATCCAAAAGAAAGATGCGTACCAAAGTTATGAAAATTTAAATGGAACACCCTGTATATTCGTGCATATTTTGATACTGTGCGGTAAATAAAGGCTACTTACTGTTATATTCCCTATACCTAACTCAAC
>SMLS01067566.1:0-40992 GCA_004785975.1 Popillia japonica
AAAAAAAAAATAAATGAAATCTAATTGGTTAAGAAATAGTATTTTACTGTATCCAACTGTATCTATGAGAAACAAAAGCGTTGTTATTACAATCGTTGACGTGAGTATCAAAGCAAAATCATTCAATTTGCAGTTTTATTTTGAAATTAAAACTCAAGTAATGTTGACTTCAAACATCTCAAATCGTCATAGCATGGATTACAAATTACAAACAAGAATTGGTTTAGTTCAGTGTTATTATGCGGCAGAAATTATACCTCTGGCTTACAAAGGTTTTGCACGAGAGTGGGTCTGAGATCTATTAGTGATGTTCACGTTGCAGAAGTTCTTCATGAAAATCAGGATATAGCTAGAGGTAATTCACTAGCAAACGCCAGTGCAGATCCGATATCCAAGCGATTGAAACTGCCGTATACCACGGGTTGGAAAATTTTCCGCTGAATTCAAAAAATGTGTTCATATAAACTAAAAATGCTGCTTGAATTAAAGGAGGCAGATTTGGCTACTAGGTCAATACGCAAAACTGTAGAATCTGGTCAGCAGAGAATCTACAAGAAATCGTTCAAGAAGGTCTTCATGACAAGAACGTCGCCGTTTGATGCGGTTTTGCAGCTAATTATTATTGGTGCGTATTTCTACGAGGAAAGGCCAAATATTGAAGCCGTATCTGTAACTGTAAACGATACTTACAAATGTTAAGAGATTATATTATTCCACAGCTGCAAAATGAGCACGACGAAATTGAAAATATCATATTTATGCAGGATGGAGCACCCCTGCACATTTTTCGACCAGTCAATAAATTGTTAACCAGCGATTTTCAAGATCGTGTCTTAACCAAACATTTCGCAGAATCATGGCCAACAAGATAAACCCTTATCTTTCCTCAACGGATTATTGGAGGTGGGGTTGTTTAAACAGTTTTGTGTTTAGTAGACGACCAACAACGCTACAAGAATCAAAAGACAATATTACGGAGCAAATTGAGGCAATTCAACCAAAACTATTACGGAATGCTGTGTAATTTGGAGGAAAGGGTGGCAATCCTACAGGAACAAAATGGAGGTCATATTGTATAATACCGTAACTGGTTTTAGGCATACTGAATCCCATTCCTTAAACAATTAGATTTAATTTATTTTTTGCTATTAACTTAATTTTGTTAACAAATTCTAATAATTTAAAATACATATATCCTTTACTTTATGATATCCTCATGTATGTACATATATACATACATACATATGTAGGTACATACATACATGTGTATACATGGGATTCGCGGTCTAGCTTAGAGCTTTATCTTTGTCGCACATCAAATTTGTTAAAGTTAACGAACAAGAGTATATTTTGGATTATTTCTGTTTATCCAACAAATAATAACATTTTATCTACTGGAATTTCCTCTTAGAATAGTAGTGTCCGTAGAGATATTAAAACAAAATGCTCACTGTTTAAAACAAGCTAATCTCTAGCATGTGTACTACGTATCTGTACCACCTGTGGGTGGTTTTGTTATCAGATTCGAAAATTCCAGTGTATTATTTATCCAGTGTTAGACTTTAACTGAGTTATGCTCTGTGCAATAATTTGTAGATGGTTTTATATAATGCACTTTGATGTGTGAAACTTGATCGGTATTGACCCAATTATGTATTTAGATTGTCTATTGTTGTTGTTTGCAATAGCACCAATATGCTTATGTCTATATGTATAGAATAGATTTCGAAGGAAATTATGTAGATTCAGTACGGTTTATAATCAATTTATGGGAATTTTTGTACATTTAGAGAGGGCCTCTTTATGATAAAAGCTTTTATGAATGTGTAGTAGTATTCAATAGAGGTTTTATCAAAATTAGTAGGTATGTTACTTCATCACAGAATTAAACATTGAAGTTTACTGGTCAGTCTTGTGGTAGTGCTACTAGCCACTACCATACCACTAGTAACAATTACGATCAATAATAAAGCTGACCAACATAACTAACCTATTATCTGGCTATTTATACAAAATTCCTGAAATCCGTGTGGTGTAGGTCGGAAAGCTACAGATGACTCCTGCTCTGATACTCCGTTATCATGGAACAAGTTTTAGTTGAACAGCCGAAGCGGTTAATCTAAAGTTATTCAACTATCATTTTAATCTTTTTTCGAGGGAGAGGGGAAACCCCGTGCGGCCACTAGGTCAAAAAGGCCTATTGTCTCCCATGTCGTTTACGCTTTCCAACCTAGTTGCACCTGTTAGAAAAAGTGTGCGAACTGCTCTCGAGAGTTAATTTCTGTAGCTTGGGTTCGTCCAATCTCGCGACCAATTCTAATTCTGATTAAAATTCTGCCGCTTTTATGCAAGAATCTTATAGGAAATTGCATCTGCAGAGTATGAACCATGAACTGTCGACGTCTACACAATAAGTACTACTCACGAGATAATTTTTTAACTTGCAAAATTAGGAGCTTTTGAAATCGGATCTGTTTGGAATGATTTGAACCAAACAGAAGTAGCCACTTAATACAATATCATAGAAATCATACAAATTATACAATTGGTATTTCCAGTACATCCTTGCTCTAGTTTGCTGACAAATATATGCTAAAATCAGCAATGTTAGCAAAGTTTGATCTACGTTATTTTACGACTTAAACATTCTACAAAAAATACCACGCATGTATCAGGTAAACGTTAAAAAGTTGGCTAATTTTAATCTTTCTAGTGGATGGTTGGTGCCAATATTTTGCTATGGTATTGATCTAGCCATTGAAAAACTTGGATTCCTAGAACAAAGTAGCAACTGACGCTAATGTTATAACAAAAAAATAAAAATACCTATTATATTCTCGATAAACTTTCAAAATGCGGTCGTCCAAATATTTTGTTTGAATTTTAATCAATAAAAAAAATGTATCTGATATTTTGGTATGTATTACAGTATAATGAATATTTTCACGAAAAACAGTTGATATACATACATTTATTACCGGAATTGGTAAGAAAATTCAAAACTTTGAATGGATGCTACTGATATTACTCTCGGTTAACCATTTGATTTAACCTAAATTTAAATAATAAGAAAGATCATTTTTGAATACAGATTATTCAAAGAAACTTAAGATATTTTCTTGCTTTTTATTTATTGTATTCAAATTCGAAATATTTTGGTTTAATACATACGAGTAGTTATTATATTTTTGTAAAATAAATATAATATGCACATGTAATTTTGCCAGGTGTTTACTGGAAAACGCATAGCGATAAACATTTGCCAAAGAATTCAGTAAAGGGAAGACAATGCAAATTTGGATATTTAAATACTGTTTGCATGAACATGCTTCGCCTCCCCCCTCCCTCTCTTCCCCCTCATCCTGCTAACCTTTTTCAGATTGCACCTCCTACATCTTTTTGGTTCAACACCAATTTATTTGCATACTGAAACACATATTTCACAATTGCAATTTGTCGTACATGGACTACTACCTCCGAAATATTTTTTTATAAGAAAATCATATTTTCAATGATCTATTTTTGCTTATTAGCAAACTTAAGTTCAACTATATCTGTATGTTTACTATATATAATTACTGATCAGATACATTGTGTTTTCAAAATTCTTATCAAAAAATCAAAAACTGCGAGATGGCAAAAAGAACGCGTAGCCTATTATTAATAACTGTTAGACAGCATTTTCAAGTTAGTTGTGTTCAAATATATGGTTTCACGGAATTAAAATTCGTTTATTTATCAAATTTTTTAATTAAAAAAAATCAAAAAGTGTAAATTTATTGCAATTAAAGCGTATTGCTATAATTGTAATAAATTGTAATTAATAAAAAGTTTAGTTAAGAGACATAAAACTACTGGATCAGTCGCTGCAAAACTATTAGATAGAGAAGAGGAATAGAGAGAACTACTGACAATTTATAAAATAATGTTCGTGGAACAGGAATTGTAAGAACTGAGAGGATATAACATTTACACCTCCGTAAAGACAGGAAATACAATAGAGTAAGAAGGTTGTATTTCAAGTGTCAAACTATTGCGAAAAAACTGGGAGTTTAATTCCAATTATGTTAGACAAAGTAATCGGTTATGCTCTGGAGCAGCACGTTATCCAAGAAAAGAAGAAACCCAAATACATTTTAGTAATAGACCAACACCAGAATGTATTATTTTCTGGTATTGGACAAATACATATATACTGTGTGTCAGTAGAAAGGTGGATAGAAGATTAAGATATACCACTCCCAGATGGGGTTTGAACATAACCAATTAGTATACAAATTGAAGTTAGGTAATTTAGAATTCATTTTTACCATCATTTACTTATATCAGATCTTCTAGGCTTTTTATGTTAGAAAAAAATTAAGAGGTTATCCGTTATTATATTCTTTGTAAATTTCCTTGTTATATTTGATCATATTTTTCGTACTTAATTAACAGAAAATATTTTGCGCTCTAAATACTGATTTTTAAGTACAGTATATTTAAGAGGTACCTAACAGTTAATAGCATTCTCTTAAGCGGGTCGAACTTTACAAATACATTATGACAGGTGTGAATCTACACATTGCAGGACAATATGGTAAGTTAACGAACAATATATTAGTAAAAAGGAGAAACATGAACCAAACACTAAATAAAAAAGTATTGTATTAATATGTAACCTGCTAAAAAACTAAAATTTACTTAATGATTTAGGTACTTAACGAAATATTTAACAAAAATCGCTAATATGATCTAAAAATAGGAATCAAAGTATAAATTTAAATCCAATTACTTAAGATAATTCCATATATTGTGTATCTTATCAGTTCATGTTTTTCTTAAACTTGGCCTACATATTTTTATATCGTAAAATAAAATTATTTTCCAAATAAAAATATTTTTGAACACATTTATTATACATAATTTTTAGCTCAAATATGAACCAACTTAATTCAGGATTAACTTACATAGTTTTATGGCAAAGTCGACATTCTTGTTGCTCTTCTTCTTTATCTACCGGTCCTTTGTTTTGTTTTTCATATTCCCAGCAGCCGCAATTACAGTAGATTGTATCTTGAAAGTAGTTACCATCACTTAACATGGCGCAGATAATAGTAAGATGATGAGTGATCGATGTATGCGGATGTTCACAATATTGCAAAAAGTTTACTGTGTACTGCTAATATTCCGCTTAGATCGCGACTTATATGAGCGGAGATTATCAACTTATGCAATTATTCCTGATTAAGGTGGCATTTATAATGGTTTACAGGAATTATTGAGATTTTACCTGTATTTAACTCCGTTGATGTATTTACTAAAAATGATCTAATATTTAAACATCAATATAACCCAATATTGTACACGCGTTCGTTAAAATCCACCAAAAATTAATGAATTTTACGTTAGAATGAAATACATGTTTAAACTACAACTAAGGAAATACTTATGTTAAATATGTAAATAGGTATATTATAGTATATAGTAGAATAGGAGATACAGTTTAGACAACCGTGGATGTTATGCAACAATATAGTCAAAGTTATTAGTACTTTAGCCTTTTTGATATTTTAACAATAGTTAGTCAACTATTAGCCAAAAATTCGTTTGTTTTATAGTTGTATAGAATAAGTATTACAGCTCCACATACGTGGAGACCAATAGAATTGGAAAGTGTCAAGTGTCAATTTCAGTTCATTAATTATTATATTAGAAATGAAACTATATAAAGTGTAACAGAGATATTAAATATATGTAGTAGAATCACGTGCAATACACACAGATCCTTAATAACTTTTTCATTTCCTTAAAAACTGTATGTTTAATTTCAAAATACCTCACATATTATTCCTCTCTGTGTGACAGCTAACAGTCACTACACTTATAAAGTAACTCTTATTCAATAACGAAATCAAAAACATTCCATATAAAGTTACTTCATACTTTGGTTAACTCAAAACTAAAATATTGTACAGGCTGTACGATTTAAAAAATCGGGATTTGATGGTGCTTCTGGGCAAACGAACGCTTCGTATAATGAGAAGTAATTTTTTAGCGCAAAGACATTATACATGCCCGGAAACTTCTTCGTACGCTACCAAGTTGTCCAGTACAGGAGAATGCTGAAGAGGAAAGTGAAGATTGTCTCATTCAAGCGGCAGGCAGCATACGAAGAGCACGGACTGTTGTACGAACAGAGAGCTTGCAGGCATGCACTTATTGTTAGTGTGTGAAATAGTTGAGGGTAATGAACAAGTTGCTATAGGCATTTATCGAGAACTCGTCCCATACAGACAGCAACCACACTACAATTTGTTTGCACGTCTGCATCACAATATGTGCGAGTACGGGCCATTAAGAAGATGTATCGGGTCTTGATTTCGTTCTGTGGGGAGCCATCAAAAAACTTGCCTGCGCAGCTCCTACAATCAAACTTCCAGTGTGCTGTCTGGCAATCAATGCTCCGTCGATGTCAGGCATGTTTGGCGTCTGATGTGCAAACTTGGAGCATGTTTTGTAATATTCAAGCTATCGTGCATCATTTACATTCAATATGTCCAATATGTCAAATTAATCACTCTCTTGTTTCCTTTTCCATCGTCTACCACTACTACCATGAATTCCTACGGAATTCTTAATTCGTATGATACACCCTACCTCCCATAGGAGTTTGTCGCGACACCCAATATATAGAAAGTTTTTGTATACATATATTTAAACATGTATTCTATTATGTATAACAACTTTTTGAATATCATGTTACATATTTTTATATCTGTTATAATCGGAGTGCGGCCGGATGGCAGGATGAATAAGGGGTGAATATCTGCCAGTAATTTGGCCGTCATCAGCGGTGTCTTCGCATAATCTAATAAAGAAAACATCACGGTTTGAAGAACCACGAGCTCAGCAACAGGTGGACAACAGGATCTTGTATCCAGGCTGAGCTAAAGCAGGTACTCTTGCAATCGATTCAATCAGCCTGCCAATGTCCATTAGACAGTGTTAGTCATTGTTCACATAAATTTTACGTACACAATATGAAAATCGTCGAGGTAGGTACAACTGACCAAAATTTTGCGAAGTTACGTTTGACGTGATTCCTACAAATCAACTTTTTTTAAAATATGTCCTTTTGTAACTAGTAAAAAGTCATTTATACGTGTTGTCTTTCGAATACTTTTGCATTAAACGCATTAGCTACATTGTACCTTTGCAAGGTATAAATAATTGCAAAACGCTCTTGGTTCTTTCATGGTTGCTAGTTATGTCGAATGAGTTATATTATAATTTTTTAATAATTATTTTTATAACTCAATGATAATAGCTTTAGATTAAATCTTAATTGTGATTCAGAGATAAGTTAAGCTATTATAGGATATAAGATATTTCCCACATCTTTCATTATAAATTGAGCAGATAACAACTTTTTATTATCTCTATTTATTATCTCTATTTCTTCTAAATCATTTTCCTGAATCAAAAGTCATGAAAGTATATAGTTTTTTCCACGGTCGGGAGTAGAAATCAGTTTCTATGACATCAAAATTAAAACAGAAGTAGTCGATTATTCCCAAAGGAGTATAATACTCCCAAGGGACTTTACATTATGGAGAACGTTTGTGATTCATGCAAAAAAAGATAACATTGAAATTATTTATTGACATTTAAATTAAATGTGACATTTGTACAATTTTCAAAATTAATATGAGAAGGAATATTACTTTCGATTACATTTACAGTTTTTGTGATTGCCCTAGTAGTGGTAGGTACCTACCAAAACCTGATTAGCCATTTTGATCTTATTTTCAATGGAGTTCTCGACATAACCCTCAGCAACTGTCGTTGATTTCCAACAAGACGCTTTATTGTCGTGATATCCACACCAGCATCTGCCAGTAATGTCGCTGAAGATCTTCGTAAGCAGTGACCAGTATAACATGCAGCATCAGGTAATTTTAAATACGAAGCTACTACACTCGGAATTTTTCCCATGGTATTCTTGCCAACTGGCTGCGAACTACATTTTCTTGCTTTGTAGTACAAAAAAGGCGCTTATGCTTGACGTGGGGAAGACGAAGGGGCAGGTATTTTCGAAACAATTCAGGCATATATTCCACATCGGTAACCACAAAGGTTCGTGGTATCTTTGTCTTAGTGTTTGGAAGAGCCTACATCCTCAATATCATCTACAGTTAAATTGACTAGTTCATCAGTTCGACAAGCTCCGGCAATCCCCAGAATTAATCCAACCTATAAAAAATCAAAATATTTAATAATTGAAATACCTAACAACAAAAGTAATCTTACCTTAATCATTAAGAATTCTTTGTCATCTGCACTTGATAGAAAACGGTCGATTTCACTCTTTGTCAATATTTTCGATTTTTTCGCTTGATATCCGTCACCGGTTCTTTTCAAAAATGCGATCAGCTTGGGGAATTTGCTTATATCTGTTGTCGTAAATTATCAAGCATGACTTAACCATAGAATATTGCGCCCATAATGTGGAAGACTTGTAATTCTTTGCATTTTCACTGAAGTATGCCAACAAAACATTCTCGCTGTATACTTGAATATTTTTCTCGGCGCACCACTTTTTGAACCGATTGTAGGCTATATCGTATAAAGATCTTGAGTTCGTAGGCAGCAAATTGCTTATTGCAATATTTGCAGCCTCCACAATCTCTTCCGACTCACAATTATTCATTGTGCACTAAACAAACTTTAAACTATAAACCATGACTAAACCAAACTAGTACCTTAATTTGACAATTCTTTTTGTTTGTTTATTTTGTAGTTATGACAATAACTCAACGACTGCTAAATAAATGCTCAAATCCGAATACAATAATTCTGGTGCTACTTACTTCATAATGACAAAATATGTGTTTTTAAGTTAATGAGACCGTGGAAAAACTAGTATATACCATTCGGGAGAGATGCTATTTTGTCCTCGGTGCATTGATTGTAGCCCTCGGGCTTCAAATTGCACCTCTGCCAAAATATCGCATTTCTCTCCCTTATAATATAATATACTATTATAATACATACCTAGTTAAATCTGTATCACATCTATTAGTATTATTGTTTGATAATTTCGAATGTGCACGTCAATATTTTTAATTTATAATTTGTTTATGAAACCCATCTTTCTTAAATTGTGTTAAATTTAAGTTTTAATGAGCGCTGTCATTTATGATATAAAAATGTGAATAGATCCATCAGCACTAAGCATAAAGTAAATAATTAATTTTATACAATTATCACACCTAGATTATTTTCGCGAAGCTGCGTGGTACTGGTGTGATGAGCAAAAAACCCTCTTTTGCCTTGTTTCGTGAGACGAGAGAATATTTGCCTCGTCTCTTCACTAGATGGGTACGAGACGTTATCAAGACAATAATATTCTTCGTAAACAAGCTATTCTAGTTATTTAATACATTAATTTTTAGAAAATTAGCAGGTACTAAATACATACATATACATACATATAGGTGGAAACTTGATTTGCTTTACAAAAATCCGCTTTTGTTTTGGTTACTGAAAAAATTACTTAAGCAAGACAGACGTTAAATTATGGAAAAATCAATATATTAGTATTATTGCCTTCTTCTTTTGCAAATTGTTAATATATACACAAATATTCTTTATTGTCAATTAGATAACAAAAAATTCAAATGACTTTAGTGTAATGATTTCATGTACCAAACCCATCATCCTCCAGTCTCTTAACAAAACAAAACTTACTAAATAATATACAAATTTGGCAGTTCTACATTTTTAGATACATACTAAACACTTTCCTGTGATTGATGTCCAGGTGCTTCCAAGCTGTTCAGATGTCCCATTCCTACATTACTGATCGTTTAATATTAAAAGACAATGAAATCCAACTATTATAACACTCCCTATATACTATGCATTTAATGACGAATAGTAAATAATTGTTGGTTAACAGCGGACTTCCTGTACACTAACAGCACAGATCAAGCGGAATCAAACATCAGAAGAGTCTAAAATAAACTAGATTCGTTAACGTATTTTTTTTCATAAGATTTCTACATTACTTAAAATTAATATAGAATCGAAATTATAATTTGTTTCTCCAATTTATTTCGATATAATTAAATTTATCCCTGTGTGTATTATTAGACAGAAAATTACTTTTCGCAGATCGAAAGCTTAAGGAGGAATCAAAGATAGTGTGATTTCTTGACAGTTATATTGCATTGATGCATAAATGAAATAAATATCTACATTTGATGCACGCGCAGAGTAACTTCAAATAATTTGTGTGGACTATACATATACAGCCTTACCTTTCTATTAAGGTAAACAAAATAGTTAAAGCACCATTAACTAGAGACGGTACAAGTATGCCAGGGCCATAAGTAACAAGATGCATTGTGGCTGAGAGATTTTAATATAAAACTTTTTTTTTGTTTTTCAAGTTGTACGCATCAAGATTATTTAGACATACGAGGAGCAAGCTATAATTATTGAGAATAGACAGATTGATACAAGTTTTTAGAATTTTTATTTTAAATATAATATATATATATATATAGGGTGGCTACAAATTCGCGCAAGACCTGCACGTGGCGACCTTCATTGTTAAATTCTTAGCCATTTATCTTAATTCAAAAATCTTCTATCTTGCATCATGCGTCTAGTCTCGAAACTTTAAATTTGTTAGTTAGGTAATTTTGATTTTCATCTATCTCCTTGTTATTAAAAGGAGGGAAGGTTAAGTATTGTGATATTCTAAATATTAGTTTTCCATAAATACTAACCTTTCGCATTATAATCTCGTTTTTAACATTTCTTTATTTCCATATTTTCATTATAAATACACATGGCAACATAGTATTGTGAATGCAGTATTCAAGATAGCATATATTACATATGTTACCTTGTCACATTTTAATAATCAAATAAGTCGAGCTGTCAGATTTAATTATGTCATCTAGTTCCATCCAGTGTCATTCCTGCCGGTTTTTCTTTCATTCAAAGTAGTAATTAATTAGTTATTATTATTAATTTTGGTGTTCATTCAGTTTCTTGTTCTCTTTTTTGCGTTTCCTATTCTTTTTATTTCGTTGGTTCATCATGGATTTTTCATTTATTGAGTATGCTGACATGCATATGGTATATGGTGCATGTAATGGAAATGGAGATGAGGCTGCGCGAGAATATTGCGTTCGTTATCCAAACAAGAGACATCCTACACCGAATGTATTTCGACGACTGGATCAACGTCTTCGCGAAACGGGTTCAGTAAAAGCAAGCCATCGAAATGCTGGTAGACCAAGACAGAGACGCACTGTAGAAGTTGAAGAGCAGATTTTAGACTCAGTTTACGTGGATCCCTCAATTAGCACTAGACAGTTAGCTGCTACAATGAATGTGTCAAGTCATGAAACCGTTCGTGCAGTTTTAAAAGAGAACCTTCTACATCCATATCATGTTGTTAGAGTTCAACCGCTTTATGAAAATGATAATATTCACCGATCGAATTTCTGCAACATGGTTTTAAATAGAATTCATGATGATGATGGCTTATTTCTGAATCATATTCTTTGGAGCGATGAATGCGTGTTTAATAGAGATGGAGTCTTTAACACTCACAACATTCACTATTGGGCAGAGGAAAATCCGCACCAATTTCGCGAGTATGGACATCAAAGAAAGTTTTCTATTAATGTTTGGTTAGGGATAATAGGTCATACAGTAATTGGACCAATTTACCTTCCGAACCGCCTAGATGCTGCTGGATACCTTAATGTTTTGGAAGAAGTTTTAGATGGCATGCCACTGAATTTGCGACACAATATGCTCTACATGCACAATGGAGCTCCTGCTCACTACGCTCTTATTGTTAGAGAGTGGTCAGACGCACATTTTCCAAACAGATGGATTGGTCGTGGTGGACCAATATCTTGGCCGGCTAGATCACCCGATCTTAATCCATTGGATTTCTTTGTTTGGGGTTTCATGAAAGAAAAAGTATATGTTACGCCTCCCTTAAATGCAGACGAGGCGAGGGAGCGGATAGACGCAGCAGTGTTGGAAATTACGCCAGAAATACTGGAGCGAGTAATTGAAAGTATACCGCGAAGGCTGCAACTTTGCATTGAAACCGGCGGCTTTCAATTTCAACATTTAAGGCAATGAAATAAATTCCAATTTTACAGGCCCATCATAAAAATTTACTGGTGGGTAAGATTTACACAGGTTCCAACATAGGGACATAATAAAGTGCGGACATTTCAACAAAATTCCGCTCCAGTTCATAAGACAAAAAGCGTACATCAAAGCATTTGTTAATAATTAGGTATTATTACATGTAATTGTTTAATAAAAAATACTGTCGAAGTAAATTTTGTTTCGATAAATAAATATTGAATTGAAGCGTTATTTTATCATTTCTTATAGTTCAAATCTTCAGATAATGTTTCTGTGTGTAGCGTCAATTACAGCGCAAATCAATACAAACGTATATTGTACATACATACAACACTGTTGCCAAGTATATGTTTTCTTCAAGTGGTTGCTGAAGAGATATGAACCATGATACACATTATAGCAAGTAACATTTTCAATTCAGAATTGAATGAAGAATGTCGTTACGTGTAGTTCTTGGGCCAATTTATGCACACCCTGTATATATTCTCTCCTTCCTTAGGTTAAAAGCCTTCAGTTAGCTGTCTTTAGGGATACTATCAAAAATCAAAAGTTTCCTGAGCCCAAAAAGAGTCACAAGTTAGACATCGCCAAATCTGGTGACTAAAGCGAATGTTTTATAATTTTAATTTTGTTTCCCGCTAAATACTGAACAGTTGTCCCTGCTGTATGGGATGACGCAATATCAGGGTGTAACATGACTTTCTTTCTTGGCACTTTTCACAGTGGGCAAACAATTTTCAACATACCATTTAGTGGTAATTGTCTTCCGAGCTTCTAATTTAATTGCGGCCGCCAAACCCGTATTTCTAAAAAATACTGCATACATACCTTTTTTCATTGTTTGTTGGTTTTTCACATTTTTTTTAGGAGTTCCTTATCTTCAAGTATTCAGACTCGGCTTTCATGGTGAGTGGAAACATCAAAAAACGGTACGTTTCATCGCATAATTCATAATAGTTCATAATTTCAATTACAACCTTTTACAAATGTCAATGATCGTATTGATCTCACTTGCGAGGATCAAATCTTCAGATTGGACTGTATCATTGCATAGGCAAAGCGGCTGTCCTCTTTCACCAGCTTCTTCACCGCAGCAATGTTTTCGGGGTTAATAACAGTTAAAGGACGGCAAGCTCCTTCTCTGTCTACCACCAACCTTCAACGTCACTCAAATTCTTTATAGGTACCATAAACACAGAATAAACCAGAAAGGGCAATTATGAGTCATCACGATTCCCAGAAGTTGAGAATGATGCCGGATGTACCCTCTAGAAAATATGGCCGTGTTTGTTATTGGTGTGCGTTAGAGGTTAGAGTATCAATGTTTGTAATAATTTGTCAGATAATTAAAACCCTTTTTTTAAATTTATTTTGAACTTTACGCACTAGCGGAATCTTTACGTAGATAATCTATTTGTTTTTTGAACATTTTTACTATTTAACGTTCGTGCGGACATCTGTTAAATAGAACGTTGTTGGTTTGGAACTTACTTTGCGTATGCGCGTATGATTAGAATCATAGAATTTTTTTGGGACAAATACAGTGAAATTCGTGCCAAACATATTCAAGTCATGGGGGAGTCTATTCAAGGTCATCTAAATTATTACCTGAAAGAACAAAGGGTTTGACGTTTGTGTCCTTTCTGGCTTATTCTGTGCCATAAACGACTATAACCGCACCATAAACAATAGCCAATGATAGTGCGAGAGTCCCAAATGCCGATATTAGACTACTCTCATATGCGGTCAAGCCTTTCTTGAAATCATAATCAATCATTATCATTCTATTTTTTCGACAACAGAAGCTTATTCTATGGACTATTTCTCAGATACTATTCAACCGATTTGCACAAACTAAACTGCAATTGACAGATAAAATAATGCCCTGTTTAATAAACAACAATTTGTTTTACACTGTAACTAGATTTTTCAATTCTCAATAATTGCAGCTTATCCCTCGTATTATAATCAACAATATGACTTGCGGAGGCCCTCGGAACCATCCATAAAGGAAAAAAATTACTTGAGACCACTGTCAAAGTTCTTCCCTACAAATATGAACGTAACATTGACAAACAGCCAAAGCGAAATTCAGGTCTTTATACAAAACTACGCATGTGCTCGCACAGCCCTCAAAAGATTGTAAAAGTAAGTAACTAGAAAGCACGATTACGTTGCGCTTAGTTAAAAAACCCTGGGTAATGGACAGACACAAATTAAGCTTAGAAAAACATAAGAATATGACGAGTTCTTGAATACAATTTTCCTATTGCTGACCTGTGTAATGTTATTGGGCATTCCGATGCAGTTCTATAGCAACCAAATCGGGTGATCATAGCGGTTGATTGAAATATTAAATTTTTTTATTCGTCAAAAAGAATCATCACTATAAATGCTTGCGCGTACAGTTTATTTTTTCAGAGTAGAATATTCTAGAATTATTACCACAGATAATATAATACACTGCTAATGTAAAATAAGAGCGTGTCTTATTGTTAGTGATATATGTAGGTATACTTTTGAAACTATGTTATTCCGCTATTAAGATAGCAGAAGTAATTCGCATTTAAATACGGCTAGCTGCTTTAATTTCCATTTGAATTTATTGACGCGAAAATCGTTTCTACGTCAGGATTGCTGTAACCCGAGTGGAAATTGATAAATCAAGTGCGCCCTTTAGGAATAAAGTTAATTAACTAATTTCCTTTAATAAGTTAGTAGGTTTATAGAAAACATTCGTTTATATAATTTAAATCGCAATTTTAAAACAACAACAAATTTTGGAGTTTGATGGAATTTTATACAAAATACAACAATGATATTTCGCCAATACAATAATGCTAGCGATTATATGCCCATTTCAATCGTATACAAGCTGGGATAAGCGTGAATTGTAGATACCTTTATTCAGTTAATTTCCGTACTATTACGTGTATTTACCAAATTTATCTATATACATACACGTTGTTTTAAGGCGATGTTCTAGGCTAGTTAAACATTAACTTCAAATTGATTGCGAAACACTCTTATCTGTGACAGTTTTTTGTTAATTTCCTAATTTTCTATAAACTTCTGTGAAATACAATATTGTTGAAATTACTATCGACAAAACTACGAGTAATTACTGTTAATTAGTATATACGAAAAAATAAGAGTACGCATTGAGCAATTCAGAAATAATGTAGAAATATGGTTAACATGGAAAATAAGAAACAAAGCTTGTGTAGAAAGATATACATAGCAGCAAAATGAATGCAGGGATTTTTTCAAACAAAAGTTAAGAAGAGGTAGAGATATCTTAGAACTGAATATTAAATCAATCTTTGCACAGAGTTTTCCATCCTCCATCTTTGCTATACTTACATACATACTATGTATATACACCATTACAAAAACTGAAATAAATATTTTATTAAAATATTTTAAGTTTGTTAAATTTGCTATGATATTTTGGAGAGTTTTTAGTAAGATTTGGTACATTATACTATTGTTGCCGACTATAGTTATTTTCTAACTATGCATTTAGCTACACTCTTCCTTTTTTTTTTTGTAAAATAACGGGTGTGAGAGGGTATTATCAAGTTCTCCGTGTACAAATGTCGTTGTTATAAGTTGTTTAGTAACCAAATGTACGAAATAAAAGGTAAAATATAGAACGTATGAATAAATATTATGATCTACTTTTAAAAAATGAAACGAGAACACGTAAAAAGCTAGTGAATATTTTATGAGACATACTCATATGGAATCTACAAATTGATTTCTAATAATTGTGGCGGAATACCATATTGCAATAAATTTTTCAACAAAACTACGAGTTATTTTTATACACATGTTGTTACTGTTAGTACCACCATGAATTTTAAATATCTATAACAAATTTTTAAGTGTGCATGTCAATTTTTAATATATTTATAAAATATGTGGGACACAATTTTTAAATATGTTTAGTTAGTTATTATATTAGGCAGAAGGTCCAATATTAAAAGTATAGAATCAATAACTGCATGATATATAAAATTTATACTTACTCGTCACGTTCTTCGTCGGAGATGGACATTTTCTGGGTACTTTAACAATGTAGGTATAACGCTAATATAAGCCAAAAATTTGTTTTCTCACTAAAAAATATTCTATTCACAGTCAATAAACAGCGAGCACTTAGTCTGAAACCCGATTTTTCTGTTTACCGCCTAAATAGGGGAAATAACCGGGAATAATGAAATATCAACGTTTCTGTGATGCGGAAAAGGGCGCGACACGTTGCTCTATATGTAGTGATCGACCGCTCTGGTGTTAAGGGCGACTGTGCGAGTTACAGGGGGTGTTTTTGATATCACCCCAATGCCGTATACATCGAACAGACTTGTTACTTGTGCAGTGCAAATCATAATGTACCTATATGATGTAGGTTTGCTCTATAGCAATTATCTAATTTCTATTGTGCATCATAGGACAATGCAAAATACACTAATAAAATTATATACAGATACAGAATATGTGAGTTACAATGGATTTTAGCAGCAATTGTTCGGTACAGTTTGTGTTAATAAATGTCAATAAAATCGATCATAACTTGCATTTACTATTTTACTTTGTAAGATCAACGAGTATAATACGCCAATGGTTGCATTTAAAATCCAAAATAAAAAACAATATCAATATATATTTTTATTCTTTAACTGCAGTGCTCTAAAGGATATTTCTTAAAAATGAAACTAATTGGCAATTAAAATAGCACATGCACAGGTTTCAATCGTGCACAGTATATGTCTAAATTTGTAGGTACTATAACCTGCTGTTACATTTGAATGTGTTTCTGATTGAACAAGATAAGTAACACTTGGATGTAAAAGCGAGCAGTTGTGTTGTATACCATAATCATGTCAACGCCAAAGCTCGTGAGATTATCCTGCGCAGATGATATGACGTATCATGACGTACATATGACGTAACTTGCTACTGATCATCCTAAAAATATTTACTGAATTCATTATAGGTACACAGCACGTTCACATACTTGTTTCGTTTCTTGACGAAAATGCTTATTTGCGCCGGTCTCACGAGCTTTGGCGTGGATTCCACACATCGTCTCATTAAACGGAGTATACTGAATTTTCTAATTTTTTACCAATAGCAATGGAAACCATAAAAGCAACATTAACAATACCAAAGAGTAATACGTACCCCATTTCCACATTAACATCGAACTTTAAATCTAACCCAATTTATAAATCAGTTTACTGTTGTTACTGGAAGATGAATCCCAACACAAGCAATAAACAATCGTCGTCATAAAACAAGCTAATAGTATACGTTCTATTTATTACGGATTATCAATAAATTGGAATAATAACAATTGGAGTCAAATTTCGTTTAGTAACAAGTCAACATGCTGTAAGCCCCCAGATAGTAGGCGTGATTTGATGTGCCATGAACCAGAAACATGAAGCATCGGAAGCCATACCAAACTGTATTTCATTCAGAATAGTTCAGTTACTCTTCAAGAGTATTTGGATGAAATATCTTTGCTCTCCCATATGCAGTACCTACCTGTGGGAATATAATTCATGCAAATGGATGATAGTATTTATCCACATCATGCAAAATATTCCTATCAATTGTATTGAAAAGGTAGGAATCGTGTGAAATTGGATTGGTCATTCAATTTCTCACACAATACTGTTATCGGATATACCAGGGATACGCAATGAGGAGTTATTGTATCACCACTTGCACTCCATTTAGTTGCAGTACCTACCTATTTCAAATTGCTCTTAGAGAAGAATGGAAAACCATTAAAATTTGACTAGTATGAAATGGTATTTTATGAAGAAAGTTGCGTTGCGTACAGATTACCAGAAAAAAAATGTAATAATTTGGTGTGATTGTATATGTTACAATATCATCAAATTTATCGATACAAAGGATGTAAACAGTTTAAGCAGTATTGGCTCTGCATACTTACTTTTCTTCTTTAATGTGTATATCATTTGTAAAATATTGTGATTACTGCAGTCATAAGAGTCTTGCTTGTCTTTTAACTTCTAAGCGATAAGATGTAATCGAAGGAAATCCTGCATATGTGAAATCCAGCTGCAAGACAGTTCTTTAACAAATAACTATAATCTTTAAAGATAGCACTGTCAACAGTGTCTTTAAATGGCAACAAAGTGTGAACGTTATCTCATTTGACAACAAAAACTTTTTGAAACAAATGCTTAAGATGTCCACCTCCGATTTTTTTAGCAATACTACATTTTTGTAGGACATTTTCTTCCCTCAGACGCTCAAATGTGTCTACAAAAACTAACCTACATTCATCCCAAATTTTGTTCTTTAGTACTACAATGTTATCTAATTTCATCGTGTAGGACACTTTTGTTTTCAAGTATCCTTAGAAAATGCAATCTAAAATCGGGAGATCTAGAAGAACACTCCATTGCGCCTAGGTGTCCTTTGCATAAAGATGTCGTATTACTGTGGCATAAAAGTGTAGAGGAGCGCTATCCTGTTCAAAGTGCGAGATTCAATTCTATAGCATTTCTAGGTACAGTCCTCCAGTTAATGTTATATTTAAAAGCCGAGGTTCATATATGTGGTTTTCTAAGATTCTTCAAAGTAATACTTTGTGAATTTGGTAAATCATACATTTTACTCAATAGGTTATAAAACCCTTCAAAATGAAAAATACGGTCAAATAGCAATTTGAAACAGTTTTAAAATAAGATGTCATCCGCACATTGTGCCATTAGAAAAAGAGTTGCCTAAAGTGTTACATCGGTGTCGTTATTGATAACATCGGTAGTTATTTTTTGTTACTATTTGTTTTTTTTTTCTGTTACTATTTGTTTTTTTTGCTACTATTTGTTTTTTATATACATCAATAAAGTCTATTATTATTATTATTATTATTTATTAAAAATATGTTTTACAGTTGTACTTTAGGTATGCAATTTTTTTTTCGGTCTTGTTCAAAACTTAAATCTGGGATAAAAGACTTATTATGATTCATTTTACCATATCTATAAAGACCAATTTAGTGATTTTTTATTTAAATAACCGCTGACAAAACTAACTTTTCCTCTTGTATACGTATTTTTCTCGATTCTGTAAGTCACGTACCACGGTTTTGATGGAATGCGGGCTAGTAACTGCGGAAAAAGTATTAATTTATTTTTGTCCTTAAATCAGTTAGTTACTGTAACATTTAAAACACAAAATTTAAAATATGATAAACTTTCACGATGTCATAATACCTCTAAAACCTACTTATTTACTTAATTAATTATCTCATATTTAACGATACCACGACTTTTAGAGAATTCGTTATTTTTATTAGATGAGCTTCAGTTATCTTTTCTAATCATATTCTAAACAATTGGTTTTAAATCTGTCGAGGAACTGCAAAGCATTGTATTTTAAATAATTTTTGTATATGAAAATTGCCGTAATCTGTGCTGGTAATAATAATCAGTCTTAGAATCAAATATATCTTGAATTTGCAATTACTAAGGAATAAGTTGCCACTCATATGTATGTATGTACATACTTCCTATATGCATTCGCTATCGATTATTTTCCTTTCACACTATATAGAACGGCTGAATAATTTAACAATTTTGTTTAAATTCGGTCAAACAGTTATTTACTTTATCGATTAGATAACAGAAAATAAATCGATTTTCATTGTGGAAAATTGTAAATATGCAATATTCTTAAATCTAAAAACTAATTATGAATAGGAAACATGGATGAATATATTATTGCCTAACTGTTAATGCACCACGCAGAGTTCTAACGCGAGCTTCCTGAAAGCGTGTGCAAGGTTCTACAAGATATAACACATGTCTAAGACTTAAGACCGACACAATTACGCAATACGGATGGTGTCGTTACATCTTACGTTGCCGAAGACGGAATCAATCAACCTCAGTACCTGCAATATTTGAATATAAGTCGGCAGACCTTATTCGACACTAATCAGTCAACTCTGATTGTATTCGTATAGCACATAACAACGATGAGGTGGCTCGCGTTTAAAATTATATTGCTACTAGGCATTGTGAAAACTATAAAAACCGATCAACCAACTCGAGGGTATCGATACGCTTCCAGTGATGTTATGGAAGCTTCAGCTACTACAATCCCGGTTCGAAGCCATCGATCGATACAAGAATCTTATTATCCTGGCGGTGGATATTCGGGTGTAGGAGGATATGGCGGCGGATCTTTTATTGGACAAGGTGGATTAGGAGGAATCGGCGGCGGAGTTTCTGGATTCAATGGAGGAATCAATCATATTGGAAGTGGCGGATTTATA
This sequence comes from Popillia japonica, assembly GCA_004785975.1. Taxonomy (NCBI): domain Eukaryota; kingdom Metazoa; phylum Arthropoda; class Insecta; order Coleoptera; family Scarabaeidae; genus Popillia; species Popillia japonica. The sequence goes on from SMLS01067566.1 coordinate 20,495, forward strand.
GGCGGAGGAGGAAGTAGTAGTGGATTTATTGGAGGCGGAAGAGGAAGCGGCGGCGGATTTATTGGTGGGGGAGGAGCTGGGGGATTTGTTGGAGGAGGAGGTTTGCATGGCGGATACATCGGTGGTGCTGGATTACAAGGAGGAGGCTTACAAGGAGGCTATATAGGAGGCGGTGGCTTACAAGGCGGAGGATTAATAGGTGGAGGAGCTGGATTAATTGGCGGAGGTGCCGGATTGCATACTGGATTGATTGGTGGAGGAGCTGGATTAATTGGCGGAGGAGGTGGATTAATTGGCGGAGGAGGTGGATTAATTGGAGGAGGCGCTGGACTCCATACTGGATTAATTGGAACTGGAGGTGGCGGAATTGGAATCAGATCAGTAGGTTTGGGCGGAGGTGGTGGATTAGTTGGTGGAGGCGGTGGTGGATACATTGGAGGAGGTGGAGGTTTTATTGGGCCAATATCCCACGGCGGAGAAGTGGTTGATAGATCAGTTTATAGCGGAGGAAAAAAGAATTTAAATGATGGAGTCTACGAAAAGGCAAACGGTCAAAGTGGTGCTCAAGTTAATCAAGGCCAAAATGGATATTCTCAGGGTAAAATTGGTGTTCAAAACAGTCAAAGCGATTTGGGATATTATAACGATCAGAACGGCGGTAAAAAGGTAGTGGAAGATGGAAAGTCATATGTAGGTGGGCAGCAGTTTAATCAACAAGGTAATAAATGCTAATATATTCTACTTATTTTCCTGCTGTTAATGAATCTACGATAACTTAATAATTATAATAAAATAAGCGTTGAGCAATAATAATTTTATACAAAATAGATGAAGTAATAGAATAATAAATTGTACTTAACTAAAATGTAAATATTGTACACGTAATTTTAATCTCTGTTTTACATTCGTCAGGACAAAACAATGATGAAAAGAAGCAACAAGCTGGACATAAAAAGGGTCATGTGATCAAAGGTTTCAAATCGTCTCATCATAAAGATGAGACCGGAAAAACTGAAGAATTTTACGACGAAGCTCATGACGCAGGAAACAATTTCAACTTCCAGGGACAAGCTGGTCGATTTGGAGAAGGTTCTCAATCTGCATTCAAAGGAGGCCACGATGATGCATTCTTTAATGCAGATGAAAGGAGGAAACAGGGTCATTATGATGCCGGTCAATATCTGAATAAGAATAATGCAGATCAAGGACAATATGGGCAAAATAAATATCTCGGAAATGGTCAAGTGTATGGTGCAAATAATGGCATTGATCAGCAGTCGTTACTAGGACACCAAGAGCACAATAGATTCTTTAAACATCATCCATATTTCCACTGATTGTTGGATAAAGTAAATTATCTTCTGAATGTGAATTGTTTTATTTCAGAAGATTAATAGGTATATAGAATTTGACCATGAAGAAATTTTATATTATTATACTTTTATTCTGAGTGGTCTTGTAATGTTTTATTTTGTATTTTTTATAATATAAATTATTTTGAATAAAAATATTTTATTGATAGTTAATTATTTTATTAAGACATACTTACATATAATACCTGTGTAACTACCTGCATTAATTTCGGTAGTTATTTGATGTTAATATTAAAGTAAATAATAAGTGCACATAGTGTAATAATTAAGGAGAAAAACTTTATTTTTTCAAGAAATACATATGTATGTAGTACATATATGTATGTATATATTTTAAAGTACATGAAGTTTTTATAATTTATTTAGTGATGAAAAAATGGAACATGGTGATATTGCTTGTAAAAATCAGCAGCTTCCTGGTGACCCAAAAGTGAATCAGCATCGTATCCTGAATTATGTCCAAAATTATCTGCCTTGGATATATAATTATTGCGCCCATAGCCATTTTCATTCAAGTTATGCTTTCCTAAATAGGATCCTGTATCGTAATGTCCGTTGGTTTGCTTTTGACCAACATTATAAGCGCTATTATCAGCAACTCCTTTATAATTAGACTGTCCACCGGCTTCAAACTGTCCCTTTTGTCCGTTGTAACTACGGCTATCACCTTCGTTATGTTCTTCATCGTAATATTCTTCATTTTTACCTTCTTCGTCGCTATGATGTGAGTTCTTAAAACCTTTTACAACGCGACCCTTATTACGGAACGATTTTTGATTTAATTCATCAGCGTTTTGTGCTAAAAATGCATGGAAAATCATTTCATAACACACTGGAAAATATGTTTTTAAGAGATAAAAATTTGTTATTCATGTATGTACCTACATAACACGTGATGAAAATAATTTCGTCTGGAGTCTTTATTGACTCTGGTGTCGATAAATTGATAATATATTATTGGAAAAATATTGAGAAATATATTTACTCGGTAAAATTGATGAAATAATCTATAGATGATTGGATACTAATACGATATACTGTATTTATTACGACAAAATTAATGTGTATACCTATACTGTTCTTTTTTTTGTAAAATAGTTTGAGAAAAATCTATATTACATGACAAGAAAAAAACAGTACAATCTCTGTAGATAACGTGCAAAAAGTTGTAAGATAATGTTTACTTTCATTATCTATTCATTTGTACTTCATTTGGAACTCTTGTGTCTGCAAGCCTACCTTGCACTGTTGCGCAAATAAATTTACTATCAAAAAATATAAGCTTTTGGAAAGCTCTTCTCTAATATCAAAATTGAAAGGTAACTTTTTGTGGTAATACTTTTGAAATTAATACCAACCTCCTTGGTTAACATATTTTCCTCCACTATATGCTCTGCCGTTCTCGATTCGATTTTGTCCACCAACTTGATTAAGGTACAATCCAGAATTATCATTTAAATTATATAAACCAATTTTATCTCCGTTATAGCCCTCTTGATCATAATATATATTCCCAGCACTCCTCCCGTAGCCGTTATTGAAGCTTCCGTCATTAATATGTTGGTTTCCGGAATTATAGCCTGATCCACTAATAGATTCCCCTCCATATCGATTTAAAGATCCTAAACCACCATGGTAGTAATGCAAGTCGTCTAATCCATGGTGTAGAGAGCTACCGATCAATCCAGGATAATAACGTAATGCTCCTATACCAGCTTGTGGATAAAATCGTCTTACATGGTAATTTCTGTGTGGAATATAATAAGATTCGCTGGGTAAGTAATCATCGTTGTCGTATATAATTTTTCCTGCTTTAACTGGCAATTCGGAATTTAATAACTGGACAAGCACTATTAATTTCCAAAACATCTTCGAATATCACAATACATATCTGATGTAAGTACAACTGCGTTTATTTAAATGGGCATTTTTGTTTATATATAGGGTAATACGTGAGAAACCGGTAGCGTGCTTTAAAAACTTCCTACGGTGTATTTGCTGTAACGTACTAAAGCATACTTGCGATTTGTCTTGGAGAATTTAAAGTATTTTCAATAAAGATCAGTCTCGCCTTGACATAAATATATATCGAGAAGGAAATTGGGATTATGCATGCGGATAATTCTTATTTACTTCGGGTTAAAATGCGTGAAAAGCAGGCGGAAAATTCGTAAAACGTACATACGATATGTGAAGTGTATACATATGTAATATGTAAAATAATATAAATAAATACAAATAGAACATTCTTGATCTTTTTACTAATTGTATATAGTTAATTTTATAACATAGACAATCATCAAAATGAACATATGTTATTGTAGGTAAGTACCTACATGTTGGCAATGCTAAATGAAAATAAATAGTACCCACTAAGCAAAATACTATCGCATTAACGTTAAAATAACGTGCACATGTGTCGTGCGATGTTATTTCGATATGTGAAATTATATCGCTGTGACATCTACTTAACCTCTTATGTCCGCCTAACAAAAAAAATCACGTGAACGTTAGATTACTAACATCAATTCAACATCGGACTTATAACATCGCAGTGATGACTTGTAAATAACATCACATTGATATTGTTAGATGGATGTGATTGTAGCAACCTCAAATTGAATTGTATTCTATAATGCAAACAACCTGCAAAGCAGCGACTCAAAATGAGCTCTTCCCATGCTCGGCAAAATATTATTTCAAAGAATCTCCATGTGCAAGCAATATGCTTTGTCGAGTTTGTACCCGTATAATGATGCAACCCGAGAAATTCATTTGAATTCATAGTTTATTTTGCCAAGCATTTGCAGAACCCATTCCGACCCGGTGCATTGCAAGCTGCTTGCACTACCTAGAATACAGCTTTATCACGAGGTATCACATAGCGATGGTAACTGGACGAATAGAGCAAAATTTGTAGCACGTTCAAGGTATCTTGAAAACTTGTGCGTGCAAAACTTTGTCTTACCGAGACCTTACAGAAATCACATAGCCTTCTGTCCCTCTAAAACTATTGCGAAATTTTTAGAGACATTAAACAATATATTTCAAATATTTATTTATTCAAAATATAAAATCTATGGACATATTTATTTATATAATTTTTTTATTTTGAAAGTCTTATGCGTCTTTGCTTTGCGCGGCGAAAATAGTCCATTACATATGTTTCCAAATCTCTCTCTGTCATAATTTTCAAGATCTTCGTGACTGCACCTATAAATATTTAGTTTGTCATTAAATTCTAATTTAGTTATACTTAACTGTATGTAAATGGCATTATTAAACGTAATTACATTTTAAAACTTTAATAAGTTTTAAATCTTTAACTTTTATGTTCTGGCCAGTCCAAGAAAAATGCTCTGCAATTCCATTATCAAATACACAATTCAAACATCTGTTTGTGCAGTTTCTTTCGGTATATGGTTATATCCTCCAATAAAACTAAGTTTATGCTCCTGAAATATGTATATGCTGTTATGTATAGATACTAAAGTTCAATACCTGGACGCTATTACCAGTTGCAGTTGGTCCTCACATATTTTTGCTTCAAGGGCCATCAAGTTATACACAGACTTACACATCATTGTGTTATGGAACCTCTTACATGTGACAGAAATTTTGAAATATGCTTGTACTAGGCCTGGAGAAATAATAATAATAACTGGACTTTAATTAAAGGCGATATTCATCTTCAGATGTTCTTCCACATAACCTATCATACACGACACATTTTTACAGTATGTAGCTTGTCCACCGGCTTGCCATATCGACATAAATACAGCTATATACTAAAATAAATACAGCTACATACCTACTCCCATTTTAACAGTTGTACAAGGCAAACATGGATTAATTTATTCCTTGGGCATTTCTCTATAATAACACCTAATACCTATACGTTTTATATATAAAATTAAATAACAAACTTACCGTTTTTTTCCCTTTATTCTAGGCAAGTTTTACAATCACCAACAAAAGGTTAACATTGAATATTATAAATATAAATGAACCGTTAGCAATTAAAAACGAAGCAGACTGATAGACTTACAATTAGTACACCATACACATCATAAGCAAAATCACAATCAAATATGGCAGCATCGAGTCGGCGCGAACGATGCCGTACCTAACATTGCATCTTCCTTTTAAACGTTTTGCAAACATATAAATATTGTTATTATAAATAACATCACAGGACTACATTAATTGCATGTTCACTAAACATCTTGAAAGTTGTTAATGCGATAATAATTAAAACATATTTATTAAACGTTATTTTAACGTAACTTAAACAAACGTCTGCAGGCAGTGTCTATTTAACGTTTATTCACCATTTATGTGTAGACGTTGATTTTTTTTCATGATTTCAACTTTTTGCGACGTTAATCGAATGTTACATGTTTAGTGGGTAGTTGTTAATGATGTTTTGAGTAATAAAACAGTGGTCATAACGAGATCTGATTATCACAAACGTGAACTCATGGAAAGTAAATATTGGGCATTTTCAATACGTTGTTATATGGAAATTGTCCAAATTTTACTTTCCATGAGTGTACATAGAGCGGGATCCCAAAAGACAGTGTTCAATTTATATGTAGTTCTTCCTTCCTTATCTATTTTTTAGACTAAATGATAAACTTAGGAACATTAAAAATGTTTCCAAACAATTGGTGTTCGTGTAACTGTACCTACTTATTGTTAGTATAACTTGGTACTTAGTGATGTACCGTAATAGAGTATAGAAACAGTGAAGAACAATAAACCCAATGTTATATAGTTCGGTACCTGTTTCTTTTGGTAATTAGTATAAAATTAAATAAAATTATTTGGTCTAGTCGTGGACTTTTTTTACGACATCGTTAATGACTGGATACATTTCTGCAAAATCATAAACGAATCCATTTTCTAAAGAGCTCCCCGTCTTATTAGGGTAACATGAGAACATCTATCTCAACCGGGCGTTCCTGATTATCCACTATTAGCAATACTTTCCCTCATAATGGGTAATCTGCAAGAAGACATGAAGTTTTCCCCCACTCCTGCAATTGCCACATACAGGAAATCTTACTTGGCGCATGCTAGAAATATGTTTGCTCAGTGCAGAAATCCTTAATTTTTTCTTGTTTAAACAAATTACGAGAATTTTAACTTTATCCAGATGAGGTTACTACACGTCTGTTCGGAAACTGTGAATAGTTTTCATAAGAAATCCTTGCTAACAAACCACAAACCACTTATTTCATTTCCTTTGATCTTCGAACGGCACCACATCTAAGTAAGCGCAACAACAGCAGATCAGACGATTATCACCATACATTTTTATGTAGGAAGTCTAGCTCGAAAACTAACGGCTTCGTCTTTTAATTCCCTTCTCTTTAAATTTCAGTACCCTTCCTTTTGATACTCCCTAGCCACCCGCTTGCAAAATATAACTAGAGTTTTCATCTTTTTATACGAACTAAATGCGCAGGAATAAAAGTTTGTTCCTGTGTGGGAGTGGCAAGAAAACAATAAAATGTAAGGCAGAAATTTTATTTTCACGTTGTACAATATTTATTCTAGTCTACAGATATATAAAGTAATTCTTACTATAAATTACAAAAAAATAATTTATCTGTATTTAAAGTGAATTGAATTAGAACGAAAACTACCTTTTACTCATATTTAATGTTATGACATAAACAATACACGTTGATTTTAGACTTACGTACAGGATCAAAGGTAATTTTCACGTCAATTGCATATGCCAAACTTCTTTTAATAAAAGCAACAGCTTATGTGGTGCGAAATGCTATGTTATGATCTTCCTATATTTAACTGATCTCTAACTCTTCAACACCAGAAAGATATCTTTAGGAAATAAATACGCAGTTCAGTGTTAATTTAATAATAATAATAATAATAATAATAATATAACTTTATTTCAGCAATTGGAGAAACAATTGAAGAAATTTAGTAATATAAGTTAACAATAAAGCATTTCTAAAGATCTGTTATATATCGTTTCATACCAAATCGCAAGTTTTATCATAAAATCAAATAATATAAGCCAAATTCTTTTTGTTATATCTGGGGTTATAACATTAAATAATATTGATTTAAAAATTACCATAATATAACATTTACTTTAATTATATTGTATTAGCATATCCAAGTAAAATAGAAAATTATATGCAACATTTACTATTTCACACTATTATATATTTTCTGTTTAAATAATGCACATTTAACACAGCTATAATGTCTGAATTAAATCCAGTATAAATTCAACCAAAAGTTCTGTGTAAATCAAGTAGTACTACAAAAAATGAGGATATGCATACAAGAAGAAGACAGGAAGACTTGCTGTACGTCAATCACTCAAACATAATTTATTGATACCAAATGTCAATATGTGATGCTGCTGCAGGATTTATTTCATTTTAGAATTTGATTTATTTCGTAGATACGTATATTTATTTCAAAAGAAAAGAGGACTGCATTGTGTCAATGTTTTTAAAGCAGTCGTATAAAATCAATATTGTACTCAATTTGTTGAATTTACATTGGATTTTCTCGCGGGCTATACAATAGGAGAAGCTGTATTATATCTAAAGAATCACATTCAAACATGAGCCGTATAAGTGAGATACAATCACGTTTGGAGATTTAATAGTAAAACGAATAGTGTACCGTTAAATATGAGCCGAGCAAAAATTGAATAAAGATCCAGTAAAGGCAGTAAGCTAATATCGAATTGAATTAACGACCAGTATATGGTATAAAATAACAGCAAGACTTATGAAAACAAATCGTTGATATGAGATAAAAAATCCGTTATATTCCTTTGTCGCTTAATTATTATTACACAAAATAATAATGGCACTTCAATAGGCACCTGCAGTATACTTCTAACAGTACTGAATAATACACGTTAAATTATAATCAATGACTACAATAATAAAACTAATGGTTTGTTTCCATAAACCATGCTGTATAAGGCTAAACATATAGTACTAAAAAAATTTAAAGCGTACATATATACATATATATGTATATATACATTGCTTGAAGTTATCGAAGATATTGCCGATTTTGTTTCGATCGAATCTAACGCATTTTCTTATTATATCCTCCATGACACATTCAAAGTATGTTGATTAGATTAATGCAAAACTGAATTTACTTCTTTGATGTAGCATGATTGCGTCATATTTGAAACTACTTAATTTACAGTAATGGCTTTAAATAGTAACATTCAGAACAGGTGGTAGAATAGCCGACTTAAGTTGGTTACAGTTCAGAGATTATTCAATATCCCTTTCACTGCGCGAGCCGGACGAATCCGCAAAAAAAGGTGGTGTCTGACATAGAAAAAACCTTAAACAATTATTTTCCCTCTATCGATCCAAACTTGTCCGTCACCGGACAGGCAGCACATAAGTGTATTTTGCGCACACTTGTTCTGTTCACTGTGCGAACCATGTAAAGACACAACGGCTCAATTCAATCCTACCACGGAAGCATTTTGTTTAAAACGTTGCGCAGTGAAAGGGTTAAGCAAAGTTAATCCGTAAATCTTTAATTGAAATATCGGTTATATAACGGTAGCCGGTTTTAGCTATTGGAAAAGTTTACATAGCTAGGTAATTATTGAACCTTTATTTTGGGAGCCACTGCAAATGAGCAGGGTGCAACCAGAGTAGGGTAAAAGCTGTGCAAATTCACACTTTAATATAGCTACTGGCTCGACTATGGGACGACACACAAGACATTTCATATTATACCACAGAATTTAACAAGGTATTCAGTTATATAAGTGATTGTATAGTTGAAAATATTTTTCAATTTAAAGTTGTTGCTGACTGTAGATGTATAATAGTAATTAGGAAATAAAAGATATAAAACAATTTTGCTAGAAATCATATCGAAACAGACATCTATACACATATATTACGTAGTTAAATAAAAGAAATTAGCCATTTTTGATAACTTCGAGCAACTTGGGATAAGTTGAGTTAAACACATCGAACGTATAAACACGCATGAGTTTTAATTTTAATGTCTTTTCTATAGTGTGAAGATCAAACATCGATATCATTAATCTTATTATCTAATACAAAATATTCAAGCCCTAAAAATATAGACTTACGTATTATAAGATCTTCGTTTTATAGTTTTTTATTCATTTTTCACGGGGTATACAGTCTTAAAAATAGTTTCTATTCGCAATATAACACATCTAAACTCTTATATTTATATTATGATATAGTTTTCTATAAAGTTAGATACGATAGCATTAGAAATCGGAAAATTATACCCACATGTTGAAGATATTACGAGAGTCACAGATACATTTTCAGTTTCAGTTTTAATGAAGTGGAACCACAGCAGAATCAGTACATTTATATCAATGAATGTACATTATTATAGCCTATGACTTTTTTCTTACAAATTATAAATCTCATATTTTTGAATGACGAAGGCAATAACCTAATGGAATGAATTACGTTCAAGATATAACTAAATAGAAATAAATAAATTAAAAAGGTACATTATATTGTTCGTGTAACATGCAGTTTAATCTAGGAGTATAACAATCTCTAACCAAATAAATAAAATAAAGTAGGTACAGAAGAGTTGTTCAATAACTAGAGGATCTAGGCAATTAATTTTAAAATTCATTTTCGTCTTTGTGTTAAATTTTTCTTTAGCGCTAAATTGAACACCTCAAAATTCTATCAACATGATATATTTGTAGAATCGAAAATATTTTAAATAGAAAACAGGTTACATACAATAACAGAAAAATGAATATCTGATTCTATTTTTCTTACTACATATTTCTAAAAATGGGCCTAAGAATTACTTTTGTCTGTTATTGTATACATATATTATTCCATTCTAAAAAGTCGACAGAATTGTAAAGTATACAAATGAAAAAACCAAGGTATATTAAAAGTTGTACAGATAAACTTAACATTTTTGCAAGTGCAAAAACGGAAACTTTGATAGTTGCATATATTTTTAATTAATGTGATTGGTTAGAAATGAGCACCAGGTTCACGAGATCCAACACGATATTAGGTAATATTACGAAAAGTAGGAATAAAAAAATCTCATACACACATTCAAATATTCGAGAATATTGCACGAGTTTACGAGAAATTAAAAAAAAAAAGAATGGCGGCAATGTACAGATGATTTAGTTTTAATTTTCAAGCAATATCAATGATAGGAATTTATAACTTGATTTCATATTTACGATAGTAAGTGAGGTCACAGTAAAACATTGTGAAGTTTATCTATTTTGCTTTGTTTTTAGGTGTGGCCAAATTTCAATTAATGACACAGAAAGTTTTTATAACTTTAGAGTCTATTGTATGAAATAATACGCATAATGTAAAAACATCTGTACATGCAAAAACTTCATTATGATAGAATTGATCTCTGATTTATTAATACTTCGTCTTGAGCACTCCGTTTACACATATGTATACAACAAATGAAATAAGTTTGATACAGAGAAAATAGTTTTTTTTTGATTTTAAGAAGTAAAATTCTGACGACCACAATCCGTCTTTATGAAATAATAAATAAATACAAGCAGTCGAGAACGAGAAACGAAACTCCTTTGGTATGGCGCTATATTTGAAATTAACTATAATATTTGTAACCTGGCAAGATTACGACTAGAATCGGTCAGTAGGTGAAATTATTCCGTGGAAAAATCGCAGTCGCCATTTTCTCATCTGGGTCAGTTTGGTTACGGTAGCGTCTCGTTAAGATGACACCTACAATCTGTAACGCCATCTTTTTATTGTCATCAGCATAGCAAATACAACATTATATAATACGCTACATAACAAAAGAAAACAATTAAATAGGTACGCCTGACAGCATCTAAAAAGCACATAGGCTGTTTATATAAAGGTGTTAAATTTAATCTACTTTTTCGTTTAGTTAAACATATCTAGCTATGACTTTAATATAAAGTTGAAACATTAAAAATATATTATTTATATATTCGCTGAATTTTACAGTACAAATTAAATTGTAAAATTGACCTAGAATTAGTATATTAGTACTAATTGGGCACCAAAACTTTTCGACCAACTGCTTTTCGACTAGCATATCTTCCATATTGGCGCATAAAAAGTATCACTTCAATAGCATAAATCAATTTCAACTCTCTCTACGTTACCAACTTTATACTAAATTTATAGGCCGCTCTAAATAAGAGTTTGGTTATGTAAGTACTTTTATACAGCATAAGACCCTTCAGCTCAGATTAGTTGATGTAAAAGATGCAATCGTCGCTTACTTTTTGTATGCTGCGTAGCGCGTAAGCATTATAAACAAAATGATCACAAAATAAATGATAAAATACACAAGACAATGTATTTATAAAGAAATAATGTATACACGTTAATAATAGAAATAGGAAGCGTTTAAAAGAAATAAAAGAGTATAATATTAGTACATTAAAACCCACCCTAAAAGACAACGCAGTTGAGACGCAACTAGAGGAAAGCGCTAGGGTTAGCTCTCGGATCTTTCTGGTTACGATATCTCACAGTTAACCATACTCCCAAAAACTGAAAAAAAATGCAACAAACCCAAAAGACGTTTTAGTTAACATTTATTATTTACAAAGTTATTCTCAAGAGGCACCAACAATGTTAGTAAAGAAAGTTAGATGCTAATTAATTCACATGTACATATATGTATAGTCTGCGACAGAATAGAAATCGCAACACCAAGAAGTTGTAGGCATTCTTTGATCAAACTTTGCAGGAACGTTTAAGTATTAAGAAGTAGCAATTAATTAAATTTTCAAAGAAAAAGAACAAAGTTTAAATTTTTTTTAAATATGTAATAAGTTGATTGGAAACACACTCCTTCACTCTTGGCGGCATCGATTTTAGCAGATGGTCGATTTGCTTTTGAGGTACCAAACAATTTATTATAATTCACACAGAAGAGGTTCCAACGATTGCGGAGGATGCAGTGACATCTTCAGTATTCTCCCCATAATATCCCAAAAACATGCTCGATGGGCGAAAGATCTGGAGATCGGGGTGACCACGCCAAGAAATAAAACGGTTCATAGAACGTCTTACAATATGGGGACGGGCATTATCTTGGTGGAAAAGTAAGTCTTCCCATAGCAGAAAAAAATGGAAGAATGTGGTGTTCTATCACCTCGTCTACATATTGACATATCGCTGGGCGTTATAAGTGATATGACTACAATTCCCACACTTTGGTGTATATGAAGAATGGTATTTACGTGATCAACTGATTACGTATATTTTAAAACCGCATGGCTTAGCTTAGACTGTCAGGCGAGCAAGTAAAGCAGTCGAAGTCGTTAGGTCAGTGACAGTCAGTGAGTTGACCACTCGCCCGACCGAATCTGATTCGCTCTGTCAAATGCGATTAATTTTAAATGTGAACATAATGTATTAGCAAATAATAAATTTTCTTTGTATGTATTGTACGCCTGCCACTACCTTTCTTTAGTTAAACACTTCCAGTATCTCGAAATGTATATACCAGATAAAGAATGTAATTATAAAATACGGCTTCATCGATTATTACGTCTTGATGTTTCAAACGAAATTTTTGTAAACATGGTTGGCTTCTATACTTTCATTCACCATTTTCGATATATCCATTGCGAAAGTAAGACTCAATAATGAATTGTGAATGAATGCCTTTTGTTGATCAGTAAACACTATTTTTTCAATATAATAAGTTACTGCCAATGACAATATAACATTCAAGCCAACCAGAATTCTGACATTTAAAATTTATCACATTTGACAGGTAAGTAATAGTATATTATGACACTATAGAGCATTCCAACCTTAGTATGTGCCTTAGTATTCAGTATTGTCTCTTATGGGATATATACATCTTTTACTATCTTAAGCGATTTGTAATAAATTGTCTTCTTTTATTTCAACGCAATGGTGCCAGATCAATTAATATGTTTGCAATTGGCAGCGCTGGTGTAACTCTAGAACATAGTACAAATCTTGTACAAATATAACTTTGACAAATGTCAAAATCGTTTCGAAAACCGATGTGACAGAATTGTCATCTAATTTCGTTTCACGCGAGATGCCCATTCCCGGATGACTTGTAAAATAATCGCCTCTATCATTATCTGGGAGAATGAACTTAGGGGGAGATAAAACTGTCCTCGATTTTGCCATTTAGCAGCACAAAAACTTGTTAATTAAATTCGAAAATTAATAAACTAAATTTCATCACAATCAATACGTAACTAACCTCACTTCAAACATCGTACTCACTTGACAGCTTCCGCTTTTATAAAATTCTAACCAAGAAGTATTTCAAATATCTTCTCATTCATTAATGGCTGCCAACCTAAATTAGTCGTGGCACCAATGTCCTCGGTTTCCATAAGACACGTACCTGTGCACGTACTGAATACTAAGGTTGGAATGCTCATTAGTGCATAATCAAGCTTTTAAAGTATGAGCCACGACGCGAAGCGGAGTGGCTTTAACGTTACGAGTGCTTTAAAAGCTAATTATACACTGTGTCATACGATATTTTTTTAGTATAAATGCAATAATTTTAACTAGAAGAAATCAAATCAATAATTTCAATACATTTTATCGAGTGAGATATGCCTCTATATTATGTCATTTGACACTTCACTTAATTATTAAACATCATTGTTGTATTAATAATGTCGACAGAAATTCAAAAACTAGCTGCTGAAGCTGAATTAAGTTTAATACCTGCAAAGTCCAAATAATAATTCAAATCAATAATCAGTAATTCCAATACATATTATCGAGTGACATGTACCTATATGTCATTTGAAATTTCCTGACATTTCACTGGACTATTAAACGCTTGGGATTGGCTGTTACCAAGCAACCTTTATACGCACGCCGTGCGATAAAGGCCCGATTATGCACGCTTATGAGTGTGTTTTGATTGGTTTATGATGCATGCGTACTAAAAATGATATTAAGCTAAGCCATACCTTCCATCCATAGCCACCGCTTATAAAAAGTATTTTGAATGATATAGTATAACCACCTGACAGGGATAGTATACACCTGACAGGATTGTCAAAAAATACTGAAGAATCTGGCATTAACCACTTGATCAATTTTTGTGAAATTTTAATTAATTGCTACCTTATAGTAGTTTAACGTTTTTGCCAAGTTCGGTTAAAAAATTGTTACGCCTTTTTGGTGTTGCAATTTATATGTCACAGAGTATATATACTATGTTATATAAACTATGTATGTATATACTTGTAACTAGTAGTACATAGTAATAATTGAATACATATGTAATTTGAATTCATTGAAGTCAATCGAAATTAATATAATACGACAAAACAACTGTTCAATTTTTCTGTAAGTTCTGGTCACAAAACAGCTACCGTGGAAGTTTGACCTCCAGATCTTATACAGCCTGGAAATTTAAGAAACACCAGCAGCATTGGGACGCCAATGCCAAAAATTCAACTACCTTGCTACTAGATTAGTATGTACCTTCAATACTTGATGTTGTGTTTTCCATTAGCTAATAGCGAATTATAATTTTTCAAATAATAATTCACAACTTACAAATATATCTCCTCCTACCACCTCAATAGTTTTCTGTTTAAAGATTATAAAAGTATTAATTTTTTATTAGTTAGGAAATATAAGACATAAAACATTGTATTGAATACTTCTTAATTTCAATTGACTTCTCATGTTATAATTAAATTACTAAAACAATATTATGTTGTTTTCAATTCAATGCAATGTAAATACAATTCATATTGAAACAGAGGCTCATTATGGGTTACTCGTATTACATATAAAATGTTATATAATGTATAATACATATATGATGTATAAAGTTAGCCAGCATACTCATTTCAATGTATTAGAATTATATTCAAAAATCTTTCTGTAGAAAAAATAAGCTAAATATAGATATGGTGATAAGAAATTCTAGAATCCTGAGTTCAATATGCCTTGTAATTTAAATTATAAGTAAAACGAAAAGCAACAACACTAAAGCCACTATGCATATACACAGAGTGAATATTTACATTCATTTGCTCCATTAAAAAAAAAACAAGTACTAATTTATGATAATAATTAATTGTGTATATATGAACACAATATCTGTGAAATCTTAATCATAACATTTTAGAGAAAAACAGATTAATTATAGAAACTCTAGAGGTCAATAGATCTACTATTAATTTAATATTATGTTTTTTATCTACAGCATTCAACATGATTGATAAAACCATATCCTGTTGATAATGAAAGAGTAATTAGAACATATCTTACCTCAGTAAAGCTGAAGAATAGTCCAATCCATCCACACAATTTGAATGCGTAATCAATTGTAGTTTGTAACTTGGTCATGCAGTCGGGACATTGGCATGTATCTTTAGCATTCGTGCAACATTTCATCTGTAAACAAATAATTAGTAAACATTCTAGGTAATCAGTTCCCACATACTTTAATCAAATCACAGCTTGGATGTCCCATTTTTGGATGATCTTGTTCGTATTTATCATTAAATCCGCAACAAGTAAAAGCCTGTTGAACCTCCATTTTCGTAGTGTTATCCACAGTTCCCCAACCCTAAAATTTTGTGCTTATAGATAAAAGTAAATAATAATATGTTTTGATATACCTGTTGCGCTAATTGTTCTTGTTGTTCCATATTAACACCCAAACAGGCACAGGCGATCGAAAATTGTATTAAAAATAATAAAAATAAAATTACCATATACTGTAAAAATATGTCAAGGACTATATTCTTACGGGGTTTTATTGTTTGCTGTGGTGATTTTAGCACAAAAGGATACAAAAAATAGCATAACCTGATGATGTTTGACAGCTCCGACAAGCCCTAATAAAGATATTAAAACTAGTATCACACCGCATGCTAAAATGCCTCCTACAATTGGTAAATTAGTTACTATTGAGGCTGCTCTTCCGTAAACAGCGACACTTATTAACACAGAGGCAACTACCTAAAAAATATAATACAAATTTGAAATGTTAATCAACATTTTTATTATAAAGTTATTTCGACAAAAATACTTACAATATAAAGAACATTCAACGCAATTAATGCGTTTTTAGAGCATGTAAATCCTCCACACATGTTTTTTTCTGAAATTTAATTAGCTATTCACTATTACTACTTTGCGAGATACATATCACACACATAAATCACGCTACTCACAAATCAATCGTAGGGCCACCACACTTATATTAGCTACAAATTGAAATAGTCTAATCAGTAGAACCAATATGAAAATTCAATGTTCCCTTGCTGATTTTAAAATCGTGAAAATGTTTTAGCAACAGATTTCATCCGTAATAATAATTGGATTTTATTTAATGCGGAAGTGTCTTATTAACTTTAAGAACGTCTACCGTAGGTTGAGTAGTCATACTAGTATGTTAAGTATTGTATATACAGAGAGGTGTATTGAAAATTTAACAATTTTGTTCGTTTATTTATTCCGATTTTATAGATTAAGTTATGACTGTAAACACTGTTATTTTTCATAGTTCTTTATTCAACCAATTTGTTCAGTTTTGAGGTTTTGAGTATGTTAAGGAATGCATCAACAATATTCAAATAATTATCACAGTAGAGGACAAATTAAAATGTCTCCTTTGTGGCCACATTTATTTAGAGCTTAGCTTTATTACAGAATAGATCCTTATATCACAGGAGACATTTTTCAATAGTTTGTAGTAGTTTAGGATCTTCTTAACCCTGTTTGGTTAATAGTTTGTAGTATTGAACACTGCGAATATCAACGAGCGCATACAACAATATCACCTATTGATAGCAGTCTGATGTGATTGAATGAACCAATCACAGTGTTGACTGTTTTCTCCAATTAATAGTCATTATTATTCGCAAGCTTAATTCAATTTTGGCGCTTTTGAACATGAGAAAATAAGGCAATAGACGCATTGATTAGGTATAGATCGCAGAAGTCGTATACCTCGCTATATGAAATGTTACACCAATATGGGGAAATGCACGACGGGAAAAAGTAACATCTGCACAGGCAACACCCATATCATTTCTGTAATCTGGTGGTGTATTTCCCAGAGTATACCAAAACATAATTTTAAACCGGTTTTGATATCTTGTCTTTGGTGCAGTTTGATGAGTC
Organism: Popillia japonica; assembly: GCA_004785975.1. Classification (NCBI taxonomy): domain Eukaryota; kingdom Metazoa; phylum Arthropoda; class Insecta; order Coleoptera; family Scarabaeidae; genus Popillia; species Popillia japonica. Next base: position 38,058 of record SMLS01067566.1, read on the forward strand.
GTTAATGATGGGAAAAAATCCCTTTTTGGAAGAATTTATACGTAAATTACATAATATCCAAAGTAATGCAAAGTAATTCGATTTTGCCAGGGTTAGAAGATCATATTTATGACCATGCCGTTGAAGAGACATTGCACAGGCGTCAATTAATACATAATATACATAGCTGCTTATTGTGCTAAAATTCGGTGACATAGTTGGGCCAAACAACAGTCTCTTAAAATGAAAAGAGAATCTACGAGACAGAAGTGCACAAAGTTTATTTTATTCGCTCATGAATAAATGCTTTACATAATGCACTCTTCTTTCTCTCTCTCCAAATCCCAAATTAGTTAAAAATACTGTACTCACTGTAATAACCATACCTTAAAAACGCTATTGAAACCTGTTATTGTAGGATTTTGGAGTAGAGAGATTTTATTCTCTAATATGCATTAGAGTAAATACACGCTACCTTGTATACGTGATATACCTGTGGTTAGGCTACCAAAATAACTGTTTGGTTTTATAATTGCCTGCGCAGATGTTACTTTTTCCCGGTGTGCATTTCCCCATATTGGTGTAATAAATTGCACTGGCTGCTGCTATCTAATAGTTATATGTGGTTATATATTTTCCTAATCAATAAATAGAGGTCATAAAATTTAGACTCATAAGTAGAGTCGGCACAGAGGGGCAAGTTTCAGGGCAGTGCGGAAAGGGAAAGCAATGGTGCGGTGTACCGTTGCGGCTAACTGCAAGATATACGGCTAGCCGTACGGTACGCCGTACTTCGTCTAGCCGTATTGTTGCTATTGTATTGCGGCCAACCGTAATGGCTGGTCTTTCTAGAAATATTGCACAGGATGGACGTCGAAGAAGTTGCTATTTATTATATGTTATTTATTTGTATTATCGTGGAAAAAAATTTCGTAAAAATTAAAACGAAAATGGATACACCCTTCACGCGCAAGCATGGGGCCAGCTGTGAGTGTGTTGAGAGGATATGGCTGGCCAGAATAGTCAAACGGTGCTGTTGGCCGGAAACTTGAGCCAGATCGGCTGGTCGCAAGGCAGTTTGAATTATATTATTTCAAAGTAAAATTAGATATGCAGCCCGCCGCAGCGGTGCACCGCATTGCGGTTAGCCACTAGTGCCTTACAGGCTTAATTTGTACAATCGACAACTTTCATTTGCTGGTGCAGATTTTTGATGGCATCAGACCGGTTCTTAATTTGTAATGAATTTACAGTGAACCAAAATTTTGAATGAGGAAAGATCCATCTTATTTCAAAAAATCTATCTGACGCTAAGAGAAGGATTATAATTTCTATTGATATTGGAATATTTTCGTCTTTTTGCAACAAGAAATCGTCCGTCTTTGACTAATTTTGTTTATTTTTTATATTTTATATGAAAGTTTTATTTTTCCAGTTAAATGCAGTACTAGACATCGTTATTGAAACAAAATTGGGTTTTCGTGAAATTTATTTTATTGCTATGGAAATTTTTTCGCAAAGGTAGACGAACATTTTACGAAATAAAGTAGCGATTTAAAATCCTTGCTTTTTAGTGCACACTGTATATACAGAATTTTAACTTCTGGGTACAAATATGCAAATACTGGCATTATCATAATTCACAATTGAGAAAGTTAATACTATTGCGTTCCCGAATGCTTATCTAACATCAAATTAATTGGAAGATGAACTGTTTAGTGTTAATAGTGTTGCCTAAAATACACCTACATGTTTCCTGATTATTTCCGAATACAAATTATGCAAAGAATTCGTTCTTCTCGAATGAAATCTAAGATTTCCTTTATATTTGATAAACCTCATTCTCTGTTAATCTACTAGTTCCGCATTGTTCTTTTGTAATACGCTGAGAATTAGTCAGTAGCATGCTATAGTATAAGATGGGATTTATATGTTCTGCTACATATGTTCTATATCTTTTATGTAGCAAAAATAAAAAATATTAAGAGCATATGCCAATAATAAACTACTAAAAATAGACTATTAAACAATTAAAATCTAGTTTTATTATATGTATACTTATAATATCTACAAATAAATTTGATTATATTCACTGTACAAGCTTAACTCACAAGTTAAAAAATATGATCATAATGAATAGTTGCTTGTAATTTTTTTACAAGGTGGTAACACAAAGTTAGAATCACATTTCCTTTAAAATAAAACATAAAGTTCTTGTTGGCTAAATATCATTACACGATCACTGTTTTAATAAAATGATGCGATATGATTTTTAGTTTATATTATTTCAGTTTTTCTTCCTTATTTGCTTCTTCTGTGTTGATTTGTCAAATCCTTTTGTTCTTTTCCATTTCATTCTTCTATTTTGAAACCATACTTTTACCTGTAACATGCATAATTAACTACTGTGTAACATGTGACATAAAATACTTACCTGTCTTTCAGTTAAATCTAAAGCGACAGCGATTTCATATCTTCTCAACCTCGTCAAATAATTAGAATGTGTAAATTCTGTTTCGAGTTCTTTGATTTGATTCTTCGTAAATGCTGTGCGCTCTTTTCTTGGTTTAGTATTGCATTCAGTCTGCTTGATGTCTGAAATTTTTTGCGAACGTTAATTTTTTAATCAAAACATGCACGATCGAATAGTTTTCTTTGATTAAGTTTGCTATGTAATAAAAAAATGAAGTTTTTTTTCAAGAAAAAGAATGTGTAAGGCTAAACGATTGTGTGGGTGCAAGCAGAAGTTGTTAATGTTTCAGCAGTTCGTTATGAAGCCTAATTTATTATCACTGGCTTAAAACGACATTGTTTTTTATTACACCTTTTTTTATTTGGGATGGTCAACGAATTACTCATGACATTTTTTATCGTCTTGGGAGCAGGTTTTGTTTTGAGAAGAGGCAACACTTGTACTTACATTACTCAACACGTATGCATGTACACTCAGAGAAAA